>VZRZ01006690.1:205039-251848 GCA_013398175.1 Climacteris rufus | reverse complement strand
TCTATGTGTGTCTGTGTGTGTTATTCTCAGTGAGGAGGCTCTTTGGTGTGAGATCTCTGTGTGCTTTCAAGCCTGAGAAAGGAGCCCTAATCTGTGCAGCAGCCAGCCGACAGCATCCCTCAATCAAGGACATGCTGGAACTAACAAGCTTTAAGTGTGTCAAGTAAATCACAATGTTGGTGTCTGTTTATGTGTACGGAATCAAAGGCTCACAGAGTGGGTCAGGCTGGGAGGGACCACAATGGGCATCTTGTCCAACCTCCCTGCTCAAGAAGGGTCATTCCAGAGCACATGGCCTGGGGTTGTGTCTAGATGGTTCTTGGGTATCTTGAGAGGGAGACTTCCTAACTTCCCTGGACAATCTGTTCCAGCATGGGATCACTGCACAGTCAAGAAGTTCTTCCTCATTTTCAGGTGGAACTTCCTGGCCATCAGTTTCTGCCCGTTGACTCTTGTCCTATCACTTGTCAACACCAAGAAGAGTCTGACTCCATCCTCTAGACACCCACTCTCCAGATACTCATACACACTGATGAGGCCCCCTCTCAGTCACCTCTTCTCAAGGCTGGACATGCCCAGCTCCCTCAGCCTTTGTAAGAGAGATGCTCCAGTCCCTTGATCATCCTTGTTGTCCTCTGCTGGACCTACTCCAGGAGCTCCATGTCTCTCTATACATTGCTGACTTGGCAAAATACGGTTCATGTATCCCATTGCTGAGCTTTCTTAATTCTCATACTAAAAATGACACCTGCCCAGTTGAAGACCCTTCCTCTGAAAATGGGTAGAAGTTAGCTGGGGTTACGTGGCTTGTATGGAAATGGTTAACCGATCCTAGTAGAGGTGCTGTGCTTGGGAAGTTGCTAACTCTGAATTTCTGTTTCTAAACAACGGCATGAAAGCTCCAATGGTGTGCATTTGATTTGTGGAATACCACTGAGCACCCAGGCTTCCATGTAGTGGACATGTGTGTCCAGTGTGTGTGTGTGCCCAAGCCTGTACCATCCCAACAGGGCTCCAGGGCAAAATCCCCTCCCCACCGGTCAGACGGGTGCACTGGAGACTGGGCAGCCTGAGTCTCACACGTGGCTGTGCCAGGCCATGGCCTCCCATGAAGGAGGGGGGTGCCCCAGGGCCACCATCCCCACAGGTCTTCAGTGGGTTCTGTGGCTACTGGGAGACTTCTCTGGCCATGGCACGAGCAGGGCCTTCTCTTTCCCAGCTTTGGCCATAGTTCCCTGCTCTGTGACTGGCCTTGGTGGCAACAGGCACAGGTATGGCAGGGTAAGCATGGCCTCGAAGCAGGACATGGTGTCAGGAAGCTGTGGCTTTCTACACCTTTCAGAACCTCCCCGGTGACAGGACTTTATTTCCCAGCAGCAGCAGCAGCAGCCAGCCCGGGCAAAGACAGCCCTGTGTGTTCACAGCTGCTGTCCTTGCTCCCTTGAAGGAGAAGGGAGCTGGGTGTAAGGCACTCAAAACTTTCTGCAGTGCTGCTTTTTTTCCCATCACAACTTACTCTGAGAACTGTTCTCTCTGGAGGCTGCAGCACCTCAAGGCAAGATGCTGAGTAGCTTGGGATGGGAGTTTACTCCTGTAGGAATGCAGCCAGTCAGGTCCTGATGCAAAGCTGAACTGGCAAGGATGCTGTTTCCTTGCTTGTCTCCCCCGGCAGGTCGCTGGAGTGCTGTGTGCTGAAAAGCATCGCGCCGGAAAAGAGGCGGCCGAGTGCTGGTTCTGTCCGGGCTGGGAACCCCCTGCCCCTGGCAGCAGGAGCCAGGCTGGGGTTTGTTCATGGTCAGATGTGACATGGCAGTCACTGCTGAAAGACCTCAACTTTCCCACCCATCACCTCCAGGGCCAATGGGGAGGCCAAACCCAACCAGTGCTGCACACAGGGAGCTGCTCTTTTCCAAGGGTCATAACCAGGCAGGGCGATGCACTATTGTGGAGCAGAAAGTATTGCTTCCATGTGACACAGAGCTCCAGCAGATGATTACAGAAATATTTGGGTTTGGGACCCCTTGCCCCGCAGGCATGTTTGATATCTCTTTGATACTGCACGCCTGTTACATTTGAAAACTATTCAGTTCATAATAATACAGTCCTGTGTATTCGGACCTAGTACCTGGATCAAGAAGATGCAGGCATGTTGGGACCTGTTAATTCTAAAAAATGCAAGTCGATAGAAGATCCTGTGAATCATGCAGAGAACCTATAATTTTAAAATAAAGAAAAGCCACAGTAGACTAAAATAGTTTTGTTTTTCCTGAGTAACTTCTATCTCTTCGAACTTCCTTCTGCAAACATCCACTTGGAAAAAAATTATTTCACAGCAGATCTCGAAGTTTTCATTGTTCTCTCACTGTGTTCTTCCTTGGTTACAGTTGTTTCATATGACCTCAAACTGTGTCATGTCACAGATATATTCATTTAGAGGATCCTTGGCATTTTAACAATCACGATTGTTTCTCTAGTGCTGTTGCTTTATTTAAAAGGAGAACTTAACATTTTTAGCTTATTGCCACTTTGGAGAATCGTTTTCGGGCAGTTGATCAGAGTAATGGCCGGGGAGAACAGAGTTTTAAAGATCCTGTTACAATATCTATCTTTCCCCTTCTTATCTGTTCCTGCAGGCAGTGATTATCATCACCTCCTCAAGAAGAGATAAAGATGGAGCTCGGTGAAGAAATCGCCATCTCTGCCAACCAATCGCTCTGTTGTTTCCAGTCTCCTCAGTCTGAGTTACATTAGCAGGATTCGGGGGTTTCAGGAGCTCTTCCTGACTGACACCAGTCTCAGGGAAGAAGCGGGTCCAGTGCTGGGGAAGCGACAGATGGGTGACAGATGATATTGAATCCGGCTTTAACAGCTATGGAAGGTTTAGTACATCAAAACAGCAGCACGTGCAGGATTATTTATGAGTGATACTGTAGGTATTCCAGAATTAGTTAAAATTTTATTTTAAAAACCCTTGCAAAGAGTTAAAAGCCTTGTGCATTGTAAATAATTCCAGGTTTTCACAGCAAGGGTTTCAGCTATGAAAAACCCCACTGAGCTGAAAAGTGACATTTGGTATTCCTACTAGGAAATGTATGTAAGCTTGGAAATGCAGCTGAAGGTATTCTGCTTCTGTTACTCATCTGTGCCAATTCCATAGGCTAAAAATAAATGTGATCTGGCTAAAATGAATTAAATGATCCATCTTACCAGTTCCTTTTTCCTGTGGCATATTTAAGTGGAAAAATACAGCCCCTTTTTTGGAACGGATTGGATTTTAAATTTTTTAATTTTCTTTTTTTTTTCTTGGGGAGTGAACAGGTTCTCACTTACCTCACTTATCTGGAATCATTATAGATCTGCAGAACTAAAGGCACAAAGTCCATGTGACTACTGAAAAGTTTTTATGGATCCAATCAACTTAGGTCTCTCTCTTTTTTTAAAATTATTATTTTTTTTTTATTTGGTTTTGGCTGTACTCCAAGTAACTTAGTAACTTGTAGAGGGAGAAATTCTATTACAGAATTTTGATGGCAAAAGGAAATAGCTGTGTCATTGCTTTATGACTTCAGGAAAATCCACCCACAGATCATTTTGGAAATGAGGAAAATGAAGAAATATAAAGAGTATGGACAGAAATTGCAAGCATAGCTCTTTAACAAGGAAAACCCCATGCTAAAAATAAAAAGTGAAGAAGTTGCAAATGTTTCCTTTGTTACATTCACACAGATAATTCTTGAAAAAGAGAAAAAAAGCATCAAGTTGCAGTATTTTATTTGCTTTTAGCTTAAATTATTTTTATACAAATAAGCAAAGGGGAGACTCTAAAGAGCTAGAAAACCTAGCTAGAAGACCTAAATATATTCTACTCATTAAGGAAATTATATGAAATTTTTAACTGAGAGAGAAGATAACTAGTGTGCAGCAAGGGAAGAGTTTTCTAAGGATCCAGAATGCAAAATATAATTAAATTGAAATCAGAGAACGCTCATAGTAATGAGTTCCAAAGGTAGAATAGAAAAAAGAGTTAAACATGCCTAAAAGCAACACAACTGTTTTGTATCTTGTTGTTATCATGGACTTTCCTTCCTGGAATTATTTTTTAGGAAACTGTCACCTTTCCAGCTCTGTATTTGGCAATATTCTAAAAAAATTCCTTCTTGCCAAATGTAATGTAAATATACAGCTGTCATCTATAATGGGAGCCAAAAACAATCTCTCTGTGGGGTCTGTCTTTGATGACATTGCACCATGTAAGCCTGAGCATTGAGCTGAAGTACTCAATATTAAAAACAACAACAGCTAAGTCACCACTGCTTTGTCAGCCATGGTGGGAAGTACATAAGAAATTCCTCAAAGAAGACAAACTCTCCTCTTTTGTGGGTGAATGCTAGAACTCTGCTTCAGCTTTCAGGGAGCTCTGTCTGCATCAGCTCACGGGTAATGCACTATCTGAGCAAGGAGGTTTCACTAATGCTCTTGCCTTTGCACATGAAGATGAGTGAAGTGGGAGGAAAGTATGGGCAGCTGTTCACAGCAAAGTGCAGGGAAAGGCTGAGAGTCTGGTCATTTCCAATTTTCACTAAAATGCTTTCCCATAACAATAATTTAAAAAAAAATGGAAAGCAACAAAGCTGTTTGGCAGGTCACCTCCTGTTAAGTGCATTCTGCCATTAGGTGCATTTGTTGGCACTGCTTCTGTTTTGCTCTTGTAAGCCTTTAGTTTTTAGTGATGGTATAACCCAACATCTTGAACTGAAGGTGAAGCAAACTAGGATATGAAGAGATTTTGTACTTGCTGCATGCTTTCTTAAAGAGAACAAAAAATAAAGAAGCAAAAATTGTTAGGTGTATTAGTAAAGACTTTTAGGGATACTATCTCTTCTGACTGGTTTGCTTTGCAGGATTTAGGGAGCAGAGTGCCATAATAAACAAAGAAACCATGCTAATCTCTTAATTCTTCCGGTCTAAATGCAGCAGATTCCCAAACACTTTGATTTATCCCTCAATATTTTTTCATTCTGATAGTGTTGCCTTGCTCAATAATTTACCCCTATATAAGTTCACCTGAAAGAAGGGATCTTGCCTGCCTGCTGCTGTTTCAGGAAACCATCAGTCTTATTGATCTATATGTTTCCCGATTAGGGGCAGTTTAATACAAGGAGCCTGAAATAGATCCCATCAAATTAACAGGCTTCCCATTCCATTCATGCTTTGAGTGCAGCATTAACTGAAGTGGGCAGCTGCTTTCATCAAAATCATTATGAGATCATTTGTTCTTTTCTTTCTTGTTTCTTTCTTTTCTTTTAGCCCTCAGGATTTGTCTGAAAATGACTGAAGTGTAGGGAACTAGGGGTTTAGATGAGGTCACTGCCGTGGACATCTGGAACAGAATGTCATCACCACATTTAGGCAAGACAACAGCTCATTTTTATTTCAGTTCTGATTTCAAGTCCACAGCATCCTAAGGAAAACATTGGCTCGATGATCCAGTCTGTTTAGGCACATGGCAGTATTGAAAGAGTGACAAAACAAAACATAAACCCCTCCTTAAACTCACACTTCTTCAGGGATCTTCCAAGCAGGTGGAAGCAGTGGTACAGAGATGATGTTAAAAAGCCCAAATACTCATCAACAACGATGACATCTTGCAAGTCACAGCACCATGTCTTGCTCTCTGTACAGCTGCCATTTTGTCATTTAATAGTGTTGTGTTACTGCAACTTCACATCTGCCAGACTCGGTCAGATCAATCTTTGTACAAAGTGTGAAAAGCATCGTGGTGCTGGAGGCGATTTTTTGCGCCTGGGTTGATGCTAGACTAGGATTATCTGATTTTGTTTTGTGGGCTTTTTTATTTTTTTGCTAGATACTCTGACACTGTGGTTCAGCCAAGCTGACAGTCATACTGTTCGTTGCAGAGAATAAGAGGAGTTTGAGGTGATATGTGCAATAGATAGGAAATGTTTTCCCCTTTCTTAGCTGATCTGTGGGATTAGTTCTCCCGGGTTGCTGAGAGTAGCAGTGTTATTCATACTTCATTTTAAATTAATACTGCATTTTATAAATTTTTTTTATGTCTTGAGAGGAATGACAGGAGACGAAAAATTAAACTTCTTCAGTCTTGTCTCTTGAACCTTTAAAAATCTGTCACTGACTTTAATAGTAGTGTTCCCATGGAGATAAGCACAACTAAGTCTCTCTAAAAGGAAAAGAACTAATCTGCTTTGAATGAAATATTTTTGCATTTTAAGTAATGTTACTTTAATACACACTTCATTCTTCTCTGATTTTTCAGAAAATGTGTAATCAAAATAAAGAGCAAGTTCTATTGTACTCTCTTCCCTGGTTCCCTCTCCACAATGGACAATCCATAGATAATAATTTTGTGGTAATGAGAAGTTGAAATCAGAAAATATTGCAATCTCTTTCTAAGATACAGGCAGAGCATAAAGAGCATTCAGGAAAAATGAATTTGTACACTGCCCTAAAAGCAGCAGGAGACATTGTGCAGGAAAATGCTTTTACTTCTTCCGTAATGACAACCTGGCAAGCCATTCCCAGCTGATGGTTTTTTATTATAAATTTCTGAGCACTGTTCAGAAAGGCAGAGGAGGGACCAAAATGGCTTCAAGTCACAGCATCCTAGGACAGTGAAAAAATAACTGTACCAGCGTCAGCATCAAATATCCTGAAAGGCTGCTCTTGATAATTCTCATTTTTCTGTCCGATAAAACCTCTTCCAAAAACAAAGTGATTTTTCTGACAATGTGCAAAAAAGACATTTTGCTCCTATTCATTTGCTCTGAATAAAGATTTCAGCCAAGCTTCAGGCTGATCTTGACTGCACCATTGCACATCCAGAGGCGCTCAGTCTGGATTTACAGACTTACCCCGCCACAGCACAGAGCTGTGCCAAAGCCCTCGGTCTCGTCTCACACCTTAGCAGTTACAAAGATTTGTAACAACATTGACAGCGCTTCAGAAGAGACCTGAACTTCACAGCACTGCAGGCAAGGGTCAATGCTACCCCTGCCTGACTCCCCTTCTCCCAGACACCGCCAGTCCACCACCCACCGCAAATATTTGATCCCCCCCTTCCCACCTCCCTGCTGGGGGCTGGCTCCCTGTCATCCCCCAGGTCAATCCCCTTCTCTTCAGGAAGAGCGACGAGCTACTCATCCTCCACAGGCACACACCTGGACTTCTCAGAGGTCTGTGGAGGTCATACTGTCTGCAGAAATCAAGAAGGGCAGACAAAAAGCCAGGAAGGATCCTGTCGAGCTGGATATGCACCCGCTAATTTGGGGATGGGGGCTATATGGTGGCTGGCAATGCCCCTGGGAGGGCTCACCTGCAGCAAGGCTTGCTCTCCAGCTTCACTGAAGAAGGAAAGGACAACTGCTGGTCCCACAAAAGTCTCCAGCTGGCTGTGTAGTTGCCAGCCCTCAACCACTCCTGTCAATATGAATTTACCTGCAGCCCCAGCTCTTTTATCTTGTTCTCTGTGTAGCTTTGTATAGTTGTCTCTGTATAGTGTTGAAATGATCCATGCATTTTAGAGCAACCTGAAGTTCTGAAACTTCAATCTATGATGAGCTGCCTCAGTTGGGAATTCAACTCCACAGACAAGAGCAAACACCACGTTGCAGGTGTGAGTGGGATGCCTACTAACATGGGGGTAGAGACTGCACCTGCTAGTGTGTGCGGCAGTGTCAAAAATACATTTTATGGCATCGCACATGTCTTAGGAAAGCCCTTTTCCAGAGGCAAAAGACTGGGCAGTGATTACCCCATGGTGCTAGGAGCCCGTAGTCCCAAGCAAGGTCTTCCAAGCATTGTGTGCCATGGGAGGAACAGCTGGGAAGGATTCCCCAAACAGCCTTGGGTTCAAGAGCTGCTTCCCTGCTGTGAGATGTAAGAGCAGACATGCAGGGTATGAGGAGATAGCTGCTGTGGTGCCCACTTGTTCCAAGTCTTAGCTCTGATGGGGAAAGGGGGACTTTTCTGAGTGCAAAACTGAAGCCTTTGCCACAGGCTGAGGGTCAGGCTGGGCAATGCAGACAAGCATGAAGTTGTGATCTCTCTTTCTGGTCCCCATAATGTAAGAAGGATGTGAGGTCCTTGAATGCATCCAGAGGAGGGCAACAAAGCTGGTGAAAGGCCTGAGAAGAATGTCCTGTGAGGAATGGTGAGGAACTTTGGGCTGTCTGGTTTGAAGAAAAGGAGGCTGAGGGGTGATCTCATTGCTTTTCACAGCTTCTTGAGAAGGAGAAATGGAGAGGCAGACACTGGTCTCTTGTCTTTGGGATCCAGTGACATAACACATGATTCAAAGCTACACAAGGAGGTTTAGACTGGACATTAGGAAGCATTTTTTTTCTGTGAGGGTGGTGAAACACTGGAACAGCTTGGACTGGATGATCGCTGTAGGTGCCTTCCTAATAGTCTATTCTATTCTATTCTATTCTATTCTATTCTATTCTATTCTATTCTATTCTATTCTATTCCGTTCTGTTCTAAATGGATATTGCTTTTGTTCTAGATATTAAGCAGGAGACAGGGGACAGTAGATCCTCAGCTACAGTAAATTGCCATGACTTCATTGGAGTCAATAGCAAATTGCAGAGACTCACTCTGTCAATAACTAAACTCCCCAGGGCTGATAGAATTGGTCATAACTTCATTGAAATCCACTGATGTCCATCTGACCCTGAGGTTTTCCTATGGATTATGTTAGGAGTAAAGCAAGACCTAAATTTAATTTTGTGATGGTCCAGGAACAGGATACATTATTTCAAAGCATTCATCGTTACTGCAGTTAATTGGGGCCTGTCCTGGACAAGGCTGTCTCTTTCAATCATTAAAATGCTGCTTGCCAATCTATGATTTGCCCTGCAGATGTGAAAATCTGCACTAGCATATGTAAAGCAGAAGGGCTTTGACTATTTCAGGTTTCGTTTAGGTGTGTAGTCTGTGTTTGCCTCAGGTAACACTGAGGTACTACTTAATCATGATAACATGATTAAGATGCAAATCCACATGCCTAATTTAAATACATTTGTTCTCTGAACCATCCACCTGGGTGTAGTTTCTAAGAGCAAATGCAAAGCACTCACAGCAGGCTTCAGCTCAAGCAGAATCTCAGGGACAGCTTCCAAATGTAATCACTCATTGTCATAGTAGAAAGTTGAAGTCACCTTTTTTAAAAGTCCAGGTGTTACACATGATCTTCACTGTTGGTATTACAGAATCACAGATCACAGAGTGACTGGGGTTTGAAGGGACCTCTGGAGTCATCTGGTCCCACTCCTCCTGCTCAAGCAGGGCTACCTAGAGCCAGTTGCCCAGGGCTGTGGGCAGTATCTATAGGGATAAGAGAACATTTTCAGGGGTGAAGACTCCATAACCTCCCTGGGCAGCCTGTGCCAGTGCTCAGTCACCCTCACAGGAAAAAAGTTTTTCTGGATGTTCAGATGGAAAGTCCCAGGTTTCCCACTGCCCACTTCCTCCTGTCCCATCACTGGGCACCACTGAAAGGAGTCTGGCTCCATTGTGTTTACACTCTCCCTTCAGGTATTTACACACATTGATAAGATCCCCTCGAGAATTCTCCTTCCCAGGCTGAACAGGCCCTCAGCCTTTCCTCATAAGAGACATGGTCTAGTCTCTTAACCATCCTAGTGTCCTTTCACTGGACTCTCTCCACTATGTCCATGTCTGCCTTGTACTGGGGAGCCCAGAGCTGGACACAATGCTCCAGGTCAGGCCTCACCAGGGCCAAGAGGAGGGGAAAGATCACCTCCCTCAACCTGCTGGCAACATTTCTCCTAACACAGCCCAGGATACCTTTGGCTTTCTGTGTCATAGAGACACATTGATTCATGTAACTGCCATTTCTTTCTGGGGGAAAGGGGCTTTGTGCAGGAATGAGAGGATATCACCCCTGGAGCCAAGCCTCACAGTTAGCCAACCTACAAAGACATTGCTCAGCAGGGCTGATATGGTCTCTTAAAGTCAAAAGAATCATAAAATCAAAGAATAGTTTGGGTTGGAAAGCACCTGTAAAGGTCATCTAGTCCAATCCCCCTGCAATGAGCAAGGACAACTAGATCGGGTTGCTCAGAGCCCCCTCCAAACTGATCTTGAATGTTTCCAGGCATGGGGCATCTACCATCTCTGAGTGACCTATTCCAGCACCCTCATTGTAAAACCTTTTTTCCTTAGATCTAATTTAAATCTGCCCTCTTTTAGTTTAAAATCATTACTCCTTGTCTTATCTTCTCTGAACATGACAAAATGTGCACTAAGATAACAAATGGATTTACCTTTTCAGGTCCTCACTAGTCATCTCCACCCATCTGTTTTGCCCCAAAACCATCTGGTGTGTTACCACTGAGAAAGCCTCCTCGAGGAGCAGCCAGCACTGAGCAAGGTGATGTGCAGCTCCTGTTGTGGGATCCTGCTGGACCCCTAGCAAAGCATGAGGGTGGAGGCACACACAGGAATATGGGGCAGCAGGCCAAGGTCTGGGCCATGCTGAGCTCTGTGTGGACAGCTATTCCAGGAGTTTGTCCCTGATGCCATGTAGGCAGGTTTATGTGTTTAAGGTGCCTGACTGGTGAGACTCAGCCTGGTCAGAGTGGCCATCTCCCTTCTAGCTGTGAGTAGCTGTCCTGTCTGTGTGGGACAGGCCATGACATTGGTGGAGGACTTGATGATCTGGAAGATCTCTTCCAGCCTAAATCCTCCTGTGATTTTAATGCAGTTGGCATGCAGTCACTGGTCTGCAGCTCAGGTTAGACCCAGATGTACTGCAAATTTACAGCTTGTCCTGTTCTGCTTGCACCTCCTCCTGCCCGCTGCATTTCCCCTTGAGAATAACTCCTGAGGCTCCAGTGAAGGTTTGCTTCACTCTCCCTACCCCGAGGCAGGGCTGTGGGCCTCCTTCAGCACAAAGTATGAGCTCTAATGCGGTTTTAATGGCCCTTTCTAGCTAGTGTATGACCCTGCAGACGGGCTTTAGTATTCCCATGGGTGCACAGCTAATCCTCCAGTAGTTTTGTTTGCAGGCTTCTTCCCTCATCAGGCTGAATGAGAGTGGTCAGGTGAAAAAGCCTGGTCCTTTAGACTGCAGGCTGGGCATATGTTGAACATTTCTCCTATAAAAGCCCTGATTTGTATGAAACTCAAATATACCTTGGGAAATCACCACCACAAATATNGCTGGGCATATGTTGAACATTTCTCCTATAAAAGCCCTGATTTGTATGAAACTCAAATATACCTTGGGAAATCACCACCACAAATATGTGCAAATGAAACTTGGAAGGTTTTGATCCTTTGCAGTTCAGGCCATCCCCCAAAATATCACATTGCAACCAGAGGAGTATCACAGCCATGCAAAAGTTGGGAGAGCTGGAATACTCTCATTTAAAAATCTGCAAAGCCACTGTTTTGCTGCAGAAGCAAGCCAGCTAGATATGCAGTGTGAGCATGTATTATGATGAGCCTGGGTTATTAGCAGTCACCAGTTTGGAAGCCCTCAGTGAATAAATTTGCTGTTTCAGGATAAAAAAGGGAGCACGGTATCTGCTTTGTCAGTAGTCACTGCAGAAGTGAATTATGAAATAACAGGAACAGTCCATGAACTGTACAGATCCGTGCTGGCTTTCTCAAGTTTCTCAAAAGAAATGGGCAAGAGAACTAAGTGCTAAAATAGAGTGAGAAACCAATCACATTAAAAGAGACCTTGGGTTGTGAATAGTTAAAAGGGAATAAGATCTGCTAAGTGTGCCACACTTACAGATATGATGCAGAACTCCAGAGATCAGGTCACTGTTTTTCATGTCCATCAGTTTGTCAGTGGTGACCTAGGATGGAGAGTGTTCATGAGCTGCAGAACTAAGGAACCTTTTTCCAGTGGATCTGTGCCCTGTGCCCTAAGGATTCTGCTTGCCCTCTGTGTCATTTCCACAGCAGCATCACCAGAACTGCTCTTCATCCAGCACTCCAGTCCCATACCATCTTTCCCACCTGTGCTTCCCGTGCCTCTGTCCTCCAGTCCTGTAGTACCTCAAAGTGTTTACCACTTCCTTCTGGCTAGTGTCAGTATTTCCAGTTCCCTTCTTGTTTCCCACCTACTTCTTGTGGGCTCTCAAATGAGTGCCACAAGCATCCTGGCTGTGTTTTTTGCCAGACCCAGCAGGTAAGGCCTGGAGGCAGCCTTACCTTTCTCTCTGGGAAGGTAAAAATGCAGCTTCTCTCTCTCCTCTACTAAATCCCCCATTAACACAGAACTTGCAGGATGACAGCATCTTTGTTATTTCTATGCTTTTGCCAAATTTGGTAGAAATCAGGTTCCATAGGTACTGGTGCAGAGAGAGCACCAGACACATAACCAGAAGACAGTTGCTAAGGAAATCAGAAACACAGAACACCTGAGGAGTTCTGACTGTGACTTGCAAGAATGCTGATAGCATAAATACCTGCATGATTAAGAAGTAGATGCAGAACAGCCATAGAAATACCCCAGAGGCTTTGAGAAACCAAAATCTAGAAAGGGATGTCACAGAAATGCTAAGAATTTGAGCTTTTGATAGAGTGCTGTATGAGAGTTGTGAAAGATGTTGGTATCTACAAGATGCACCCAACACGGGGAGGATGACACAGAAGCAGCTGAGGATTAATGTGCTGTGTGACTGATTGTTTGCATTCAAAATCCAACTCAACCTCTTGCAGAGCCATGTGATAGCGCTGAAACTTGGTACTAAAAGCTGACAGGATGAAGCAAAATATATTTATTTTGTGGCTTTCTGGACATGATGGGGCAGAGTAGGAGTCCTAACAGCATGTCAGCATTTTACAAAAGTGGCAGTGAAGGGAAGATAGCAAGTGGGAGTGAGTCTGATAAAGAAGAAAAATGGAAGCTTTTAGTTCTAAAGAATTCAACTGCAGGAAGTCAGAGGAACACTTTAATGAGGTTCTTAACAGAGAGGTGGGCAAAGGTGAAGAGTAAGTGGCCATTTTCCAGACAGCTGAGCTGTTTGACGCAGGATTTTTGGGGAAAAAAAAAAAGCATAAGAAAAACCAAACAATACAAAAGAAGATGCAAAAGACACTTGGAAGGCTCTGGCCCAACAAGGGAGCAGGGCACATAGTGTTCCTGCAGAATTACTAAAAACTGGGTGGTAGAGATAACATGAAAGCTTTACAAGCTGTTTTTACTGGCTTGGGGGATTGAAACAATAATGGAAGGGTTGACTGTGACCTAAATTGCATGCTCAGTTTGGAGAAGGGAGGAAAATGAGTGTGGGAACATCAGAAGCTGCTCTTCAAGGCTTGTAAAATGTAACTGTGATGCTCAGGAGAGGCAGACCCCTCATGCCAGTGAGCTAACCAGGCTTTTCCAAACATAGGACTTGGGATAGTCAGAGTTGGTTTTGTCGCTGACATCCCTGAAGATCTTTCAGTCAGTGCCCTGATCCGAACCAGCAGCTCTCCGGATTCAGGCTGGACAGACACAGGGACACACAAGGCAGGTACTCTCCCCCAGCTGCTGAGGCTATGCTTTTAATGTATCTTCTTGTGTCTGTTTCTGGATGAAAAGAAACTGTGAGTTTCTTCTCTGTCTCTCAAGCCTTGTCACTCAGCCTCAAACACTACCCAGAACAGTTGGATTCCTGAGCAGCCTTCCCTATATGAAGCATATGTTGACTGCATCTTAAGGATTCCTTAAATGGAAGAGCAGAACAGCTCATGAGATTTGACCTGCTCCTAAACTAGCATTTGTGGAACCACTGCATTTGTTTTGTGCTGTAGTCTCAGCAAAATGCACCTACCATGGGCCATATGGCACAGATTCTGCATTCTGTACCCCCAGCAACAGCATTATTTCTCCCAGTTTTATTGCAGTGACACACAATGCTGATGAGCTCAAAACTTTTCTGAATAGGACTCACAAATACTTGGCAGTGTATTGCATGACAGTGCTATTTGCAGCTTGGCACTTCTCCCTGATTTACTGTTTCACATTAGTCATCAACATTAAACCCATTTCTCGTTTATTGGTTTCGGGTCAGAGACTGATGCCCTGATTCACTTTGAGAAGCACCCAACTCTGCAAATATTCCCACTGACGTGCAAGGATCTCCCGTTCAGTTTGCAGAGCAGGTGGTTATGAAACTCTCATTTGCTTTTACATGAAATTTAGCCATTTTAAAAAACATTCCAGTATGTAATTTTTACAGTCACCTTTCAGAGCAGAGCTGTATTGCACACATACCAGCTCTCTTCCTGCTTATTAAATCCATCTGTTGTCTTAACCTACAAATTTTGGTAACTAATATTTCATATCCCAACCTAGTAATTTAAAAATACAAGACATTACAGATAATTAAAGTCTTAAAATCAAATGTTGGCTGGTTTGCTCATGTCCTATCCTCCCATCGTAAGCTGTTTTTAAGCCAGTTGTCTATCTAACTCAATGCTTTACTGCATTATCATACCACTGCCAGTAGTCAATTAATCTTTAACTTTTCTCTTTATGAAGTGCTTTTTAAAAATCTTGGCACAAAAAGTCTTCTCTATGTTCTCTTACTATCATCCCACTAACAGCTCTGAAACATTGCAGTGAATTAGTTATGCAAGGCTTCTTATAATTTCCCATCATCTGTCTCATCATTGCAAATAAGGCACTGAAGCACTGATTTACCAAGACCTGTCTCAGATAGATTATCGCATCCTTCAGAAATAACAGCACTTTCTTCCTAATTCATGTTTATGTTGGGTTTCCCCCACCCCTGCTCCATTTGGCTTTGTTTTCTTTTGGGAATATTGTCTCACTTTGACAGGATTGGTTCAAGAATTTTTGAACTCTGCAAATTCTACACTGACTCGCCTTTTATTGCCTCTGATGTCTTCCACCTTTTCTGCTGTGCTGGCTGGCAAGTTCAACCAGCTCCGCATTCCCAACGCAGAGAAAAAACCAACAGACTCTGCGGCTTCTGTGATCATTTCCCTCAGCAGAGCTGCTGAAAGGCTGAGGAACAGCAGCCTTCACCCTGGCAGCACATCATTGCTTAAGCACACTTTGTAGGTATTTCAACTGCTGGGACATATGGTATGAAATAGGAGCCAGCAAATCATTTCCAAGTGCCATGGTCTTTAAGGCCCCTGGATCCCTCCTTTGGCAGCCTGGGCTGAGGCAAGCACATCACCACATTCTGTGACATCCTCCTTTTCCCTGACTTATATCCACTTGAACAGAAGGAAAACAGTAGCAGCAGATTGATTGCAATATAGTCACCACCTTTCAACACAGAAGGCTTTATTTTAAATTTACATTTAGCCTTTATCTTGTATCTTGCTTGTACTTGTCATGTCAATACTTACCAGGTAGGAAAGGAAAGAAATGCAACCCCAGATAACCCAGCTAACAAATGTGATGGGATAATTTTTACTGTAGGAGTTTTTCCACTTTGCAATGATTCAGCAGTAGCTGACATAAAATCTCCACATATTTAATAGACTTTTTAAATAATAGTGGAATAAATAACAAGTTATTAATGCTAAGGATAAAAATATAAACCAAACCCCAGAGATTTTCTTCATCTCGCTAGTAAACCTGGCACTTTGCTGTTCCAACAAAAGCAATATATCTACGAAAGCAGCAAGTCCAATTTATTCATGCTGGACATGATGCAAGTATCCAAGGACACAGAGAGATCTGAGTTGCAAGGCTCAAGCGACTTACTTCTTACTTTTAGAAGACTACAAAGTGGATGAAGTACCCTGAAATGGCTTTCACAGGCAGGACACAGCCAGGCCTGCCCAGCAGTCACCTGTGGCTCTTGGCAGGCGGGCAGTGCTCATGACCTTAAACTTCACTTTGGTGCAAGTGCTCCCACTTAGTTCCCTCAAAGCTGGCCAGGCTCCATCCTAGCTGGGAAACTGGCAGTCCCCTTCTCTCCAGGGCTCTGGCACAGCATGCCACAGCATAGCGCTGGCAGGCAGCGGTTTTGGTGTGTGTGGCTGGCACACCGTGCCAGCATGCAGGGATGGGCTGCAGCCCACTGCTCACCTGGCTGAGCCCAGAGTAGCCCACCCACCAGAGCCTCTCCTGCCTCCCCATGGGCTGCACTGGCTGAAGGACCCTTATAGTCCTGCTTCAGAGAAGCCTCTGAGCACAAGCAGGAGATGCCAGCCCAGCCGCTGCTCTGCATCCTCAAGTGACGTGGCTGTCACTTCCCGCACTGCAGCAGCGGGTTTGGTGCTGCCGGTAACACCCGAGGTGACACCTGAGCCCCGGAGAGGTGGCGCCACACCCTCCATGGTGCAGACTAATGCATCCTCCCTCCCTCCCTCTCTACCCCATACTTTCTACAGCTGCCTTTTACTACAGCTTGAGGAGAGCAGCAAAGGAAAGCAAAGAGAATACAAGTTCCTGGAGGGGAGGGAGTGTGGACTGTGAGGTCCCTATAACACGGTGACCACTGCCTCCAGCAAGGGCAATGCTCACAGCTCTGCCCCTTCCCAGGAGACACCACTGAGAGCTGGCATGGTCACATGAGCTCATGACTCCTCTCCAGTGGAGACTCTTGAGGGCCCAGGTGTAACTCAGCAGGCAGTGTAGGTCAATTTTTCCAGTCTGATTAAGATGGGAATCTGTGGAGAAGGGAGATGGGATGACCCAAGTCACCCCACGGCCAGCTCACCTTGCGAGGACTCACGCCTGTGCACAGGAAGGGATGACAGCTGGTGGCTGCAGAAGTGGGGGAGGCAGGGCAGCTGTGACTGGTGGGGCCTGAGCTGAAGACCAGCAGCCTCAGTCTCCTGAGACTCTCTCTGCTTGACTGGGGCTCAGTCAGAGCAGAAATCCAATTTGGGTGACCAGACGTGCCCCCTACTCCTCCTCAGTGGGCATGGAGGAATCCTGCAATATGTGCATGTATATATATTTGTGTGCGACATGGACAAGCTGGATGCCCAGAAACATTTCAAACATGAATCCGAGCAGCCAAGACCTGGAAGTACACACAGAAACACATAGAATAAAAATATACAGAAATACATAGAAGACAGCTAGTCAAGAAAGCTACAGAGGAGAGTAGTTTTCAATTAAATAGCACTTAAATTGTGATGGTTACTTCAATCACAAAAGGGCCAGCAAGTTGGTCTTACACTGCAACAGCCACAGTGTCAGAGCACAAGAGGGACGCAGGGAGTGAGCACTTACATGTAGCTGAGTCACGGTGGGGAGAAAGACAGAGAAAAATGGAAAGGTGGGCTAAACCCTCAGGATGTGGTTGAACAGTGCCAGACCTCCAGCAGCCAAACTTCCTCCTGCTGCTCGCTCCTGTGTGGGTGCATGGTGCTCTATCTCTGCACTGCTGCTAGCACAGTTATTTGTAGCTCCTCCATCCATTTCATGCTAAGATCAGTCAGGGACAGGAGTGGAGGGGACAGAAACTGCTGTGGTTTCTCAGGGTCCTGTGGGAAGCAAACAAGGGCAGGGAGGTACCTGTATAAGCACCACTGCCGGGGCAATGTGTCCCGCATCCTCAGGTTTGGTGGGATGGTTTCATAGAGAGGTGAGGCACAAGGTGTTGGAAAATATCTGGATTTCCTCCCTCGGGGTGACAGAGAACATTTTGGGATTAAATTGGAAGAGTTCTTTCGTAGCAATTGGAGTGACAATTAGTGACAATGGCATGCAGCTGCTGTATTGTGACCGTGGGTTATTAAGCTAATCATAATTGTCTCCCTGTTACCTTGTGCTCCTCCCTGTCTGTATGGGGCATCCATCTGTTGTCGCTCATTCTGTAATTAAACCAGAAGCTCTTTGGGGCAGGGACCATCTTTTCATTATGTCTTGCACGAGGGGGTCCCAATCAGAGCCTCTAACTGCTACTCCAACACAAATAAAGTGGCAATAAATAAGGGAAAATACTCTACTTCTCTTCGTTTTGAATACAAGTTGCAGCTTAGAAAGAATTACTGTTAATGAGATGTGGCTTGTGAGAGAGAAATGTGCTTGAGGAGAGAGGCATGTGTTGTGCTGCTGGCCAAGGCTCGAGGGTCAGGGTGAGACCAACCCTCCTGTGACTGCAGTGTGCCTGCTCTGGCCCCCGGGGGGAAGGCAAAGGCTTTGCTTCCAGCCCTTGGCGGAAGAGGCACCAGGAATTTGCCACAGGTCGGGCGTCCCCTGGGTCAGGGAGGGCCCGATCAGCTGGGGGAGCCCGGGAGCTGTGCCCCTCCCTGCTCCTCTCTCACAGCCGTGCTCCCCGGAGCTGTGCCCTTCCCTGCTCCTCTCTCACAGCCCTGCTCCCCGGAGCTGTGCCCTTCCCTGCTCCTCTCTCACAGCCCTGCTCCCCGGAGCTGTGACCCTCCCTGCTCCTCTCTCACAGCCCTGCTCCCCGGAGCTGTGCCCTTCCCTGCTCCTCTCTCACAGCCCTGCTCCCCGGAGCTGTGCCCCTCCCTGCCCCTCTCTCACAGCCCTGCTCCCCGGAGCTGTGCCCCCCGCTCCTGGGGCCTGTGCCGCCGTGTCCCGTGTGCTGCTGTGTGTGAGTGCACACACAGCCACCCGTGGGCAGGACACGGTGGGGAGGGCAGGGCGTGGGGCGTCCTGCAGCTGGGAAGCGCCGAGCGTGGCGGGGAGCTGGGGATGCCGGCGCTGCTCGGGCTCAGGACAGGGTGTGGGCAGTGGCTGCACGCTCTGCCCAGCTGGGGACACCACAGGCAGGGCAGGACACCGGGAGCCTTAGTGACAGGCCAAAATAGAAGAAAAAAACCACCCAAGCGAGGCACACAGTGCAGTCTCTCGGTCCAGGCAGATCGCCACTCACATCTCTTTCTGCGCGATCCTCTCTAGGCCCCTGTGGAAGTGTGTTCACTACTGCACTAGCAGTCTGCTGCAGAGGCAGGAAACAAAAGCCCACGCTGCTAGTTCATCCTTCACCGGGCATCGAGCTTCACATGTGTCAGTGCTCTTATTTTATGTGGAGCTCCGCAAGGCTGGGAGCTCACGCTGGACTGAACACCCTGCGGCCCAGGATCCCCCTTTTCCCCCGAGGGAGCGCAGCAGGACGCGGTCCCACGAGGGCACAGCAGCCCAGGCCGCGCCCGCCCCGCTCCCGGCGCATCCCCTCGGAAAACAGGAGCTGCCTTTGTGATCGCTCCCGCTCCCTGCAAAACAGCGCAAAAAAACCCTCTGCTGCCGTAAGAGAATGTTGCCAACCCGCCCCTAGAGCGCGGCGCATGTTATGAATATTAATGCTCCGGGCTTGGTGGAAAAAACAACCCGAGTGCCCTCTAGTGACAGCGCCGGCCCGGGAGCGGCGGGCTCGGGGCGCGGGGCTCCGGCTCAGGGGGTGCCGGCAGCCCAGAGGGGCCTCCAGGGGTGATGACCTTGGCAAGGCAGAGGATCTGTAAAAATGACCCGTGGCCTTGTCACTGTAGCCTGCTGGAACCCCTGGTTGTCTGTGGCAGCTGTGCAGCCTGGGGTATGAGTGTACGAGCACGCTGACCATGGACAAAGCCCACTGGTAAGGTGGGCATAGCCCCTGACCTGCCTTTTCCCAATCCTGTTACCCAGCTTCTCCTTTTTCCTGCCTTGAGTTCGTACACTCCCCTGTGACACAGTATTTTCCATGGAAACCGGTGATAAAGTCACAGACAAATGTTCCTCACAGTTCTGTCATCAGCTGCCCTTTCAAATAAATGAGGTAAGCGAGGGGACAGTGACACCTTCCCTTAGCCCTCTCCCCTTGCCCCTACAGCAGCAGGGCTCTGAGCCAGGCATCTCTCCCCTCCCTCCCTCCCTTCAGCCCTGCACACAGCCAGGGTGAAGGAATCTCTTCCTCCAGCTCTCCCCTGCGTGGGGACTGCATCTGTCCCAGGGAACTCCCTGGCTGTAACCGTGGTTTTGGTTTGTCTCTCCATTCACATTAATGCGACTGCAGCAGGCTCAGGTAGGAGCCTAGCTGTTCCTTGGCTTCCCGGGGAAAATCCATTTTCTGGGATAAGTGAAGTGAGGAGGCACACAGCTGAGCAAATTGCTGGTGTCCTCAGCAGGCAGGCCTCCACTCCACATGCCAGCTGGACTGGCACTGCCATTGCTAGGAAGAGGGAGTCAGTTCAAATGGGCAGCCTGATTGCCAATATATCTTCCTGATCCAATGTGATTGCTTGGAATAGAAAGAAGTTCTCATGCAGTAATGCAAATTATCATTGTAAGTCATATATCAATAATAAATAGCTAGGGTGATAATGCTGATTGTAATTATTGTGTTTATTATGGCAAAGCAAGACAAGAATGAAACGGCACTGAGCTGATCTCATAAACTGTCCTTGGACCAAGTGGGCTGCAATCCCAACACACAGCCCTGCACAGTGGGAGGAGAGGGGAGATGTTCACATCAGCCACACATGGGTCCTTGGGGAAGTTTGCAGGTTGTGACCTGTTCAGTCAGAGATACTGGGTTATCTAATGCCTCCAAATATTCTGATAATTTTGTGTTAAAAGCAAGCTTGAAATAAGTGAGAGCTGAGTGGATTATTTCTTGGTCACAGCCTGCTGAAAGATGAGGTTTTTAATATGCATGGCCAGTTTGCAGAGCTTTTCTTTTCCATTGCTCTTTTGCAAAGCATTTAAAGATATTGACTTAGAACTATAAAGCAAACTCTCAAACATTAATTCCAGACAAAAAGGCTTTTTTTCCCTAGGAACTCTGGTTGGGAAGATGTAGCTAGTAGATGTACTTGATTTATAAAGGAGCATCCTTGCAGTTCTGACCCCTGGAATATTGCAGATGCCTTGTGAATATGATTTTCCAAACCTGACTACCTGTGAGAAGCCAGGATATGACTGCTGTGACGGATGAGCTGGGTGTTATCCCAGAAGAGGACCCCAGGGTGGGTCTCTCGGGGATCAGGAGTGGGGGCCAGTCTCTTCCCAGCCATGGGGACTGCACAGCAGCACTTTCCACCCTTCAGCTGATGCTAGCTGCAGCCTGCATTGCACTGCAGAGGAACAGGCAATCACTCCTGCATGTCTCAGTCTATAAACCAGCTCATAAATCACCTCAGCAGCAGCCCAGGGAGGGGACAGGAACTTGTGATAGTATTTCTCCATCATTTCCAGCCAGAATTCTGTTTCCAAAGTGCCATTTTCCCCACTCTTAAATCCAAATTTAGTGCTGAAGATCCTGCTTGCTGCAGCAGAAGGCCATACCCGTGCCCTCTAACCGTGATGGGGATGTTAACCACAGCCCTGCGTTGTAGCTGCAGCAGGAGCAGGAGTTTGTTTTTGTTTCTGGCTGCTCCCTGCCTGTCAGATGCTATGCCCTTCCAGGATGTTTCTTCCTCTGTAACAATTAACAAATAAGATGAATTAATTGAGCAATAAGATGCCACATTGCTGCCAGTGACTGGACTTCTCCAGTCTGACTAACAGCAAACACACTTCTAAGTCTGGAGCCCTGAGTCCCTGGGGAGTGTCAGAGCTTCCTGTGCTCAGGTTTGCTGCAGACAGTCATGCTGCCACTCCTGGTTTCGTGCAAGCTGCTGTGTGAGCACAGGCCTGGGTGTGGGGATGAGCAGGGCATCCAGCTCACAGCCACTGTAACCCTGCATTTACAGATTTAATGGTGCAGCTTTGTGGCTTGTCACTGAAGGTGTAGGCTGAAATAGTTGACTTTCCCCACCTTCCCCAAATTATTAATAAAAAGTAAGTATAAAAAGGAAGGAAAGTTTTGTGTTGCATCATAACATTGGCATAACGCCAAGGCCATGCCATTTTCCCTCTCAGCTCAGAAGCTTTTCTCCAACCACACCCCAGGATCTGTCTTGAAAGCATTCACCCTGCCTTGTCCCCCCTTGGTGACTTTGCTTCCCCTGTGTAGGCAATATTGACAGCTGATTTCTGGTCTGCTGCTATTTGTGGCTACTTCTCCTCCCCCAGCAGCTGCTAGAAATACCTTCCCAAATCTCCCTGTTCACTGCAAAGGACTCTCTTAAGTCATCTCCAAAATTTTCTAACAGATTTTGTGGTGAATGAGGACAAGTGGAGAGGAGTTTAACCAAGGCAGCAAAGGGGCTGGTTTTGCTGCTGCCCTCTGCTTTGTGGCCATATTGCAGTCCCCTGTCCCATCCTTTGGTATGAAGGCCCTGGGGGAAAAGGGGACTGTCCCTGGCAGGGTGTTTGCACATCACCTCACCCCTCCTGACCCACCAAGGAGCCCCCCAAGGTGCAGTGAGGGTGGCAATGCACACCCAGTACGTTCAGAGGTGCCACCAAGGGGGTTCAGTGCACAGCAGCTGTGGGGCAAGGAAAGCATGTGCTTTTGTCTCCCCTAAGTACCAGCTGGTTGCCTCTCCAGGGCACAGGCTACAAAGGACTTTGTTCAGCCATTTAATGTAACATTAAGTTGAAGAATAAATAGAAAAAACCTAAAAGTAAGCAGTGTTTGAACCAGGATCAGTGCTAGAGTGGTGAATTAAAGCAAACGCTTTGTCGTGCTTGAGGCTCTAGGCACCTGGTGGGGAATGGGTACATTTCCCACCCAAATGAGAAGTGAATGAACTTCATTTATTGCCTTCGCCTTTGATGTGCAGAATCAAAATCTCTGCTCCTTCCTGCACTGATGGAAACAGCACAAAGATGGCCAAGGCTTTCTCAGGTTCCTCAGGACCCTTATGGTCCTGTGATCTCCCCTTCTTCCTCTGCTCCCTGCCCCTTTATCTTCTGATCAAAAAACTGAATTCATAGAGACTGATTCTGGGGTAAGAAATATCTTTGCTCATTTCTATTATACATCAAGAGAATTCTGCTCATCTAGAATAAAAACAGATCCAACAGCAAAGGAATCAAAAGGCAGAGCTCAGCTTAGGCAGCAGCCTTTCTCCAGCTGGGAGACCAACACCCAGCCCCTCATTGCTGCTCCTGGGCAGTAAATAATTCCTGCTGAAGACACAGGCGATGGGGAGAGGCAGACAGAGAGCACATGCTGCTTCATTTAGCAGCACATCCCCAACTTTAACTTCACAGAGCAGTCAAGCCACTGGCCAGCATTTTTCCCCCTGATAAAAGAATGTGTGGGGAAGTGGCTTGCAGGCTGGCAGGATGGGGTGGCAGCAACATGAGTGACTGCTGTCTCTGGCAAACATCAGCAAACAAATGTCTCACACCTTCCCCTGTGTCTGAGCCATGTGGGCCTCTGTCATAGGGGATGGTCAGCATCAGGAACAAGGGTGAGGAAAGGGGTTTGCCAGCTGCTGGTCTGGCAAGGGGCTGTGCCTCAGTGCCTTTGCTCCAGCCAGGGTCAAAACTAATGTCTGCAGACTACAGTGGGAATCTGGCAGCCGAACTCCATGGGAGCCAAGCTAATGTGTTAAAGTCCTAGCCTGGGCCCCCCTAACATGGCCAGCTCTGTGCTGGACCCCATGCCATCAGCACTGAGAACATGTCTCACACAGGTGGCAGTGACAGCAGGAGCATAGTCCTCTTCCCCATCTCATGATGGCATCTCAGGAGAGATGGGAGGCATCCCACCTCTGCTTAAAGCAGAAAGAGTTTGCACAAGGCCCTGGCTGGGCTGGTGCTGTACTGTGCTGCCTGAGGTCAGCTGGTGCTGGTGGTGCTTTGAAAGGATCTGTTAAAGAAAAAGCCTAGCAGCAAGAGACTATAAAAGACACCTGAGTCTTTCTGTTCACCTCTCTTACCTCCAGCACTTTGGTTGTTCATTGGGGTGGTTGGAAAGGCATCCTTATCCTCAGGACATCCTCCTGCCCACAGTCCAGCACCCTGTATCATCTCCTTTTTTACAGTGAGGTTGGTGAAACACTCGAGGAAGGTGCCCAGAGAGGTGGCAGATGCCTGGTGGTAGAGGGTGGATGGGGATCTGAGCAAGCTGACGTAGTCAAAGATGTCCCTGCTCATTGCAGGGTCCTGGACTCCGTGACATTTAACTGTCCCTTCTGACCCCAAATACTGCATGGCCCCAGGACAGCTCATGTGCAGTTGATGTTGCTGAGACCTGGATGACCAGACCAAAGGGACACCAAACTAGCCAAAGCAAAAATTATTTTCTCTGTCAGCTGTGAACTACTTTGCTATCAAGTAGTGAAGTTCCACCTTGATGGGGAAACCCTCCAGTCTGAATGATACCATTTGAAAATAGCTTTGTTTTGTTTTCCAAAGCCTTCAGACATTTCTTACACACACAATCCTTGTGAAATTTTCTGAGAAAGTGACATATAAACAGTGAATCTCACAGAGGAAGAACATGTGCTTTCCACTTCACTTACAGCCTTCATACTGTGAGGAAAAGGAGCTCTTGGATCGCTTGGCAGGGCATGCTCCTCCTTGCTAAATGCTCCAGTGAGCCCAAAAAAACCCAACCAGCGAGAAGGGAAAGGCAGACACATCACCAAATGCTATAATTCTCCATAAATTTTCAGTACCTAGTGACTTACATCTCTGAATAAAGCACATCAAGCATATTGGATGGCTCAGTGGCTGTTCTACACCAAAACGTTTTCTAACTCCTTTGTCACATACTGTCATGAAATCTCATGGAGTATCTCACAGGAAAATGAGGTAGAACTGAAATAAATTGGCCTGGAGGCAGCTGCAGGCTCATGGGTGTTTAATGTGTAAAAGACTAGAAGGCATCCCTTCAATTCCAGGATACTCATTTGCCAAAGGTTTATTTCACAAAGTGCTATATGCTGCTGTTAGTATTTGTGTTGTCATCAGGCCTTAGATTCACACAAAAACAAGGACTCTTTGAATCTGACAGACACCTCACCACAAGAGATTAAGAAACTGTCCTGTACTGGGTAACTTGTGTTTGAAACACAGAGAACAGATGAAAGGGGGAAAGAAAGGCATGGGAAGGTTCAGTTACCTTCCTGAGTTCATGCAGCAAAGCATCAGACCCTAATTCACAGCCCTGCAGCTGCAGGGACATCCTGATCTCCACAGAGCTCCACGTCCCCAGCGCAACTTGGGCAGGAATGGCTCGTCACTCTCTGCATCTCAGAATGAGTTACAGCTGGAATGAGGGATACAGCTGGGGCTGACACATGGAAACGCAAGAGGGCAAGGAACAAAAGAGAGGAGTGAAGGATGATAAGCACATTTTCAGGTGATTTGGCTTCACAGGGATGAAAGGAAGAGGTCAGCTGACAGAAGCAGACAGCAGTGCTGACAGTGCCCTGGCAGAGAACAGTGTGGAAGGTGTCCAGGGAGAAGTAAGAGAGGGGAAAGGGCTGCCAAGTAGGCACAGGGTCATGGCTTGTGAAAAGAGAAGTGAAAGCTGGGGTGAAGTGGGTCAAGAAGGGGCAAAGGAGCTTGCAGACAGGCTGGGAACAAGGACAAAGGCGACAGCTCTCTACAAGTGCTGCAAGCTGAAGACTTAGATGAAGATTTAAACCAGGATGCAGGGTAGATGGAGAATGCTACAAGGACGGGCAGGCTCACTCCCATGGGACAGAGGGTAGCAGCAGTGAAAGGAAGTGCAGCAACACTGCCAGCGACGGAGCTACTGCAGACTTCAGCCTGAGGAAATGCAGGAAAGGGCAGAGGAGTGCAACTATGGGTGTTGTCCATAGAAACATGATGGGAGAAAGCACATCTGTCCCTAAAACTGGTGCTAAGGTGTGAAGGCAGGAGCATTAAATGAGGAACCGCCCTTGCTGGGGGCATGAACACAGCTGTGAAGCCAACACACCCCGGAAAACGCAAACTACTGCCTTTAGCCTGGCAGCCAGAGCGATGGCCCGGCCCAAACTCCAGCTCTGCATCCCACCCACCCACCCAGCGGGGCTGCAGCACGGCCGGGAGCCGGGGAGGGCCGCGGGCTCCCGGGACAGGGAAGCCGAGCTTTGTGGGGAATGCCCACGAGAGGGAGCCAGGAGAAAAGGAACGGGCCTGCTCCGCCGCGCACCGCGATCCCGCCCGGCCTGCGCGGGGGCTCCGGGACCGCCGCAGCCCCGGCCCTCCGCACCCACCGGGCACGGCCCGCGCAGTGGGGCTGGCCCCGGAGGGCTCACGCCCTATTTACACACGGGAGCACCCGCGGGAGCGATTTTGGGGGAACCTCTGCTGCCAAAGGCCGAACCTGCCGCACGGGTGGGCGCCTCTGGGCTCGCCCCTCTTCCCCTGCTGCACCGCCTGAGGTGCTCGGAGCGATGGGCCTTTGCCAGGGCAAGGCGCTGTGATCTCAGCGCTGGCACCACGGCCAGAGGGCTGGGGCTGGTCCCGTCCTGAGCCAGCAGCTTCCCTGACCCCGTGGAGCGAGGGTGAGGAGGAGAGGGTGAGAAAACTCAGCATTCGTGCGTGGAGGAAAGCTGCTTTCTCAGCACCCACTGAAGTCTTCACCTCGTCACTTCACTGGGGAATAAACGGGGTTTGGACTTGTACAGGGATGATCCTTTGAGCTCTAAGCTCCCGAGGAAGGAGAGCACACGCTTGTGTTCAGCCTCTGGCTAAGCACTCTTCTGAGTTTGGTTACAGAGCTCTGCACTTTGCAGGGGGAGACCTGGACCCAGAGGAGCTACATCCACTTATTTGGGGATCAGTTCTTGTGTTGCTGAAGTCTGTGGGAAGATGTGGTGTTGGCCCAGGGAGCAGCAGGGAGGCCAGTGGTGCCGGTAACCTCCCTGTGAGGGCTCCGAAACACCTCCTGTGCCGCCGCAGGGAAGCGCCTCAGCTGGTCCGAGTGCGGGAACCTCCTGAGGCTGCACTGGTAAACTGACACATGGCAATTGCTGTTTTAGAAAGTGGCTACAAAGGTAAAATACAGCCCCTATTGAAAGGCAAATTAGCAGCAGGCTCTCTCTAGCAAGTGTTCAGGGAAAGTGTACAGGGCCCGTGTTGTTATTACTCTGCTGAAGCTTCCTACCACACTGAGAGAGGCACAGTCAGGGCTGAATAAATAATACATCATAATTTTCAAGTCCCAGAGAGGTGACTCGGAGGCAGTTCAAAAGTTCAATGAATTATCAGTTCCCCTTGGGTTCATTATTTCTTTTGCAAAGGATGTTATCAATCTCTATAACTCACAAGTTACCAAAAATAATAATAAGTAAAAGATCATTATGTTGAAATATGTGTTGTAAAGCAGCATAGCAATTTGAAAGATTAATTCAGTCCAGAAGGGGCAATAGCTGCTGGCTAGAGACGGGCTGGACACCAATTACTGCTCTCACTCATTACTTCCATGGACAGAGATTGGGAAAACACCTGCAGTGCATGAATAATTCTCCTTGAGTTAATATGCTTTCAGTGTTGATTAACTCTATTTATACCTCATCTATGGTGAAGCAAGCAATGTGATTCATTCCTTTATTTCTGTAATTCTCTGATAAACTGCATTTATTTGCCACCTCTGACCTCCTCATATGCATGCTGCCCATTAATCCTTCTCAGCCTGGGCTGCTGCTGCCATCCCAGCCCATTCCATAGCCATCCAACAGCTGCTTCTCATTTTCTTTCCTTCCTTTAAAAGCACCTGCTACAAAAATGTGGGTCAAGGGAGGAAAGGGATGGGAAATTTCACTATGGTGTGGGGGAGGGGATATATTTTGTGTACATGATACTTGGTTCTGTAGGCTGCTTGTCCTATAGGGAAGCCTCGAGGTACTACTGAAGAAATAATGATCAAATGTGATCTGCCTGGGGTTTTCAGTCCTGAGTGACTGACAGCTGCAACGTAAGGCATCCTGGCCATGCTTTCATAAGCAAGGCATGACCAACTTGAAATCAAATGTTGCCACTGGTGTCACTGAGGACTAGCCTATGCCATGGGATTTTTCTTTTCTGCTTTTATTTTTCAGGTTTATTTTCATTTTTATTTCCCTGGCTTCTGCTCTGACTCAGGGCTACAGGGTTCATGACCTGGGGCTTACTCTTGAGACACATCATGACCAAACACTCTCTCCTGAGGCTGGCAAGATGAAGTCTGCAAAGAGACCTTGAGTGTATGGAATGTTCCTACTTCTCCCCCATCATTACTCAAACCCAGCACTAAAACTCGTCTAGGGATAGCAAGTAAAAATATCTGACTGCCTACAAGAAGTAGGGATGCTCTTTTGCTCTGTTGGAAGTGGAGATGCATTACCCAGTGGAAATGCTGGCTGGTAGAATCCCTCGCATTCACAATGGGAGCACAGATCCCAGTCTGAGAAAACTGGGCAAGTTTGACTTTGGTTGTTAGAGCCATTTTAGGAACAGCTCAGGTTTTGCTGACCTGTGGATGTATTTTCTTGTAAGTTCCCTTCTAGGTCAGTAAGCCCAAGTATTGCAGTGCTTGGGTTCCTAGTGCAGCAAGGAAACTTTCTTAAACTTTATTACCCTGAGATAATTTCAGATTATAGAATTACAGAATTGTAGCACAAATTATGTTGGAAGGAACTGCCAGAGATAATGTGGTCCAACCCCCCATTCAAAGCAAGACAAACTGAAAGATTAAATGAGGTTTCCCAGGACCTTTCCTCTGAGCTTTGAAAATCACTAAGGATGGAGATTGCACGACCTCTTTAGGTGACCCGTTTCATTATTTAACAGCTCTTGCCATGAAAAATTTTTCCTTTACATATAATATCTTATTTTTTATTTATTCTTATTTTCCATGCCATCCTAGATCCAACACTTAGGACCTGTGGCATTTCCCATAACCTAGGCAGAAGGATACCTGGCCTATCAGTTAAGCTTTGTCTATGTTCTCTCTGGAACACAAACGTGCTTTCCTAGTGTGGGACAAGCTGGATTCCCTGGAGGAGCTGAAATACCTCTTCTAATACCCGATTCCCACCACTGAGCTATGAATCTTTTCCCTCTGACTTTCCGGGGGCAGGTTTCTCATTTGCATTTTCCTTTGATCATTGTTTTAAAATCTTGAGGGATTCAGCTGCCTGCTCTGTTTATCTTCCTACCCTTTCTTCTCATTCAAGGTCTCCAAACACCTTCTCTAAGAATGAGATAAAAGCTTGCACTGAGACCCTGGCTGTTTTGTCTAATTCCCCAATCTGCCTGGATCTCCTCACCGGCCTCATCAGGCTTAAATGTCATTGTGCTTTTGTGTAGATGCTTCAAGATAGCTCACTGTCCTCCTTCTCCCTGCATTTCAAATCACACTTTTATTTCCAGTGTGTCCAAGGTCTTCCTTTTTCGCAGTAGTGATCTGTGCTTAGCAGGCCACTCTGCTCTCATGGCACTTCAGTCGGGTCACCCTGCCCAAGCCTTCAGTGAAGAATTTGTTGCAAGTGGCCTCCTGCCACTGGTGACTTTGTCTCTGCCAGTGCTTTTTGTCATCATCTGGCGCTCATGGAATTATAACAGGGGAGGGTGTGTGAGAGTTTGGGGACAGAAGAGTCACGGCTGGCAAGGGTGGGTTAAATCCACCCTTCATGGCACCCTTGGCAGGGATGGGTGTTCAGCCTCAGGGCTTGCTGGCTCCAGAATTAGCAATTTTGTGCCCTCTCTGTAGGCTAGAAGGGAACATCTCCCCTTACTGCTGCCCCCCACCCTGCCCAAATCTGAGAGGACCCCGAGATGCCAGGTGGCCATTTGGGGAGAATGGGATCAGGCTTCAGTCCAATGGACCAGGATTGTTTTGTTGTGACAAACTGCCTTTACCTGCTTTGCAGACAACATCAGTCTCTCTTTGGCTTCTCTTGCCTTATTTCAGTGCAACCCCTGCAATTCTGGCTCTCTTTGCTGAGGCTTCTCTCACTCACCAGCCATCTCAAGGCTCCCCAGAACCAGCCCTCCCATGCCAAAGTGGGGGAGGATTAGCTTTGACAACAACAACACTCCTTGTTCCCTGCCATGGGCTCCCAGTGCTCCTCTCCCCTTTCCCAATGCTTGCCCAGGCTGCCTGGTCTCAACAGGGTCCAGGTGAGGCTGGCAGCAGGTACAGATCAAATACCATTTGATACCAGTTTGTGGTGGTGAGACTGGGATCTGCCACTTTCTCCTGCCCCAAGCAGCTCAGTGCCTCCTGCTAGTGTGAAACAGCCTCAAGTCAAATGAGGACATATTGCATCTGGAGATGTTCTCTGCCTCCAGAAGATCAGCAGGACATCAAAGATTTGAGCAAAAAAGAGGAAAGCCCTTAAAATGAGCTTTTATAGCCCCACTGTTGTGTTTTGGCATGGCAAAGTGATGTTTCAAGTGGAGGTGAGGTCAGATAACCGCTGGCAGAACATTGGGTGGCCAGGTCAGACTTCATCAAAAAACACAGAGATCTGGACTTGGGAAAAATACTGTAATTTGAAAAAATTCATGTAATTTGCTTTTCCCAGGCTCGCTGCTGAAGGAAAGTCATCAGTACTGAGAGATGGTTAGATGTGAGAGGCGGCACCGTCCACAGATGGATGGACACTGGACTCAGGCTGTATGGGGATTAATTGCTGTGAGCCCAGAAAATAGCTGTAAAGGGATAACACAGCTGCTGCTGGAAAAAGCAAACCTCTTGGCTTCTTGCACTGCCTCACACGCAGTGTTCCCCTCCCCTCCATCTCTCCCTGCTCCCTGTGTGCTGACATAAGGCACGTCCTGGAGCCGTGTTTAATGGAAAAGTGATTTGTCTCATAACTGCAGCTTTACACAGTGTGCTACTGTGGGCGTTACAAATTGCTAAGCAGATTTAAAGTGTTCTTTGAGTTGCAAACTGCAGTATTTCTCCATGTAGTGATTATTATTCATCTTTTCCAAGACACCGTGGGCCTGATCCTGCAATCTGCACTCCTATAAAAGTCAGTGCTGTGGGAGTACTGCCGGCATACAGACGGCAGGAGTAAGACCCAATTAATTTAGCTGCAGGGAAGAGTAGGGCAGCACACAACCTTTTTTCCTTTTTTTTTTTCCTTTTTCTCTCCCCCCCTCCCCCCGCCTTGTGCTTGTATGTGAATTTTCTTGTTCTGTGCCCTCTTCCAGAGAAGTGTATCCAGGTGCAGACTGATGGCCAGTGCAGCCCAGGTGTGTTTGCCAGCTTCTGGATTCTCTGGGAACATGTCCCCTTCCAATCTGCCTCCTGTTTTCTGTCTTTCTCTTTGGTCAGATGACCAGTAAGTCTTCCGCAATGGAAATACCATCCAAATTGAGCTGTGTGAGCATGGTGGGAAGAGGCACAGACACAGAATTAAAATGCTATGTCGGGAAAAGCAGGAGGTCTAAAAGCGTGGTGTGTGTGTGTACGCCTTGAGCCCTGGCCTGCAGCAGCAGCCCTGTAGGGGCTGGTCCCCACCAAGAGCATCGCCCATGGGATGCTGCAGAGAGAATTTATGGGTCTGTTCCCCACCCAACCATCAGGGTCTGTGTGTGGGCAGTCTGGAAAAAACCTCTGCCTCTCATTCACCCTCTTCTTCTGGGGAGGGCAGCTCAGTGCTCTTCTGAAGGAGAAGGCAACTCCCTTCAGTGAGTGTCCTGCTGTGCTCCCCCTGCCTGGAGGTGGTGGCACCAAGGTGGTGAGCTCCTGCTGCACGTTGAGGAGCACAAAACCTAGGATGGCTGTCCCACTGGTCCTTGTGTCACTGTTACCTCCATCCCAGGAGGAGACCTTGCATTAGACTTGGTTCATGAGTGTTGAGGCAAGAGCAAGCCTCGGGGTGTGAGGTGTTCATGGAAACGTGTGTTGCTAAGCAAAGAGGAGATTGTGCTTTGTATCAACTGGAGTGTTTTAGCTTGTGAGATTGCATGCCTCGAGGGGAGTTTTAACAGCTGAGCCTTGGAGCTATAAATACATGGTCTGGAAGCCAAGGATAAGGTGGAGTCATCCCAACAGGAGGAGGGTGTTTGTGTGTCTGTGACACTGAGACACTTGATGTCCTCAATAAGGGCTCCTGAACTCTTGCTGGGCTTTGAGTGACAGCTTTGACCATTCAGAGAAACCTCTGTGTCCTTGCCCCAGATCCCAGCAGCACAGGGTGATGCCTGGGTGAAAGAAAACATCTCCCCCTTGCTTCTTTATGAAACCTTTCTGGGATGTTTTCCTGGTCTCACAGAAAGCCATGACAAATCTCCTGTCCCCTCCTAGGGAGGCAGTGCCAGCCAGGAACATCTTAGGGAAATACACTCTGTCAAAAACATAAGAAAAAGCAAGTGGAGAAAGATATGATTAGTTGCTTTTCTGCCACGTGCATGTATAATAATGAACCTTGGGAGTGAGGCCGTGTTAGTCCTAATTACAGCTCTTTAAATATTTACATAGCTTAATCTGCTCACCTTGCTCGTTGGCCCTGTCCAACATATCTGTAGGGCTGCCCTTTCCAAAGCAGCCCTGTTGGTGCATTTCACAGCCCCCGGGTAACTGTTACTCTGCTTTATCTGAGCGGGGGAAAACAGATCTCAGGAGAAGAGTAAACTCCAGGTAGTAAGGGCACAATGTTAAATAAAAGCAAGAGGTACAGATGTGTTGTTTTGCTTGCATAACAGGTTCATATACAATCTCCTCTCTCAAAGTCGCTTATGCAGGTTCTTAACAAATGCAAAACCTGCAGATTTCAGAAAAATTAGCCACTGGACGTGCCCTGAAGAATCAACTGAGACAACCGCACTTATTTTCCTGTGTGACCTCCATCAAATTGTAAATTATATCTTCAGCAGTAACTGACTAGTACATTAACCCCCTCTTTCACCTCTCAATGCTTCATTACAACAGGTCTATTTAGATGTGATAGGAATGGCTGGGAGATAGATGAGATGCTCAGGGCTGTGATGTGGAATTAGTTGTGTAACCAATCCCTTGTTTAGCCCTTTTCTTGAAGTCTTTTTTCAAATACATTTCTATCAACAGACCTAGGGATCCCAGGCTGATTTCCCAAAAACTACTTGTAAACTAGGGGAGTGAAAATCCAAACTAATGTGAGTTAATATCCTCCAACCTTGGATCACACACACTCCCCATTCTGTACACATCTAGGGGATAAATCCATGTAGGAACTGTCCCACAGTAAGTTTGTGAGGAATTTGGCAGATTATGGACAGTCTATAACACCACCACTGAAATGACCCTCAATACATACAGAAGAGCTGGGCAGCTCTGAGGATTTTGGTCACCTTGGCAATTTGAAGAATGTCTAATTTAGCACACTTCATCCTGAGCACCTTTATGAGCCTGTTATGCAGGCAAAACAACACATCTGTACCTCCCACTGCTTCCACAAAACCTTCATTAAGGAGATGTTACACCAGAGGAACTAAATTAGTTTGCACAAGAAGTGCCTCATGCTGCTCATGTGCATACCAAGTTTGCTGGCTAGTCTAGGTCTGAAACAAAAAGTGAACTCAAGACAGGCACCATTCTCAGGCCCTGAAGCCAAGTGGCACAAATCACCCATTTCCAGCCCATAACACATCTGATTCTGGGTCTCATCTTATTCCCCTGTGCTGTCCCTGTGGCCTTAATACAGTATTCTTGTGATTATCTTTGTATTTAGTTTTTTCCCCCAGCTCTACCTGTCTGAAATAGTATTGCAGTTGAGCAGGGGGATATTTTATTTCCATGAAAATGGGACTATGGAAAGAGTGTGACACTGTGTGGGGTGCTGAAGCTGGTGCAGCCTATCCCTGCCTCTTAGTTGGGAACAGTCCTCAGTGCATACTGCCCTCCATGCTGTGCCAGGCCAGCAGGCCAGCGAGGAAGGCAGTGATTAAAGAGCATGGATGATGGCCTGCACCTGGGCCTTTGGTGTGCTCATGCCAAAGGACCCTTAAGAAACCTCCATGAACAGGTGCTGGTTGACTTCCCAGTGAAGCCCTTTGGTGTCTAGGGCTTCTGAAGCCTCATTTCTAACTGTGGTTGGCTGGGAATTTTCCAGCAGAGTTCCAGGGCAACAGCTGCTTTGTTCATGGCTTCAACGTCTCCTATACAATGAGTTAGGTTCAGCCACCAAATCTGAGGCCAGGCTCTGGGGTGCCTTCCTCTCAATCCCTAACATCCCCAGGCTGGGGGTACTGCAAACTGGAGAATGAGAAAGATGCATTTGGAAAGTCTTTTCCTAAGAAGCCTTGAGGTTATGGGGTTTTGACCCCAAGTACCTGAAACTCAGAGGGAGAGAGAGGCAAGAAAAATGTTCCTTGTGATGAGCCAGAATTCCTGATCTTCAGCCAGCTCTGGTACAACCTCACCATTTATGCTCATTTCCAAACATTAACCAAGTGGTACGGCTCCTTATCAGGAATGACCTCCTTGTTAGCATGTGAGCACAGCACAGCTCCAGCAGCACCTTGACTGGGTGCCAGCTCTCTGGTGCTGTCACTGCCCAGTGCCTGAAAGCAGCATGTTGGTTCAGCAGCACTGTGGAGCCTGCAGGGGCCTGACAAGGCTGCCTGTCGAGAGCTGCACGTCTCTGTCTGCAGAAGCACCACCAGGACAAGGACAGCCATGGGAAGGGGGTGCCTCTCCTGGCGCTGGTGCAGTGCTGCAGGAAGACAAGACCACTATGGCAACCAGGCAGTGATCCCACTCTTTATTCAGCTTATGAGGAGCTGGACTATATTTCTGCAGGTAACTTCCCTGATATTGCCAGTGTGCTGCACAGATCGCACTGCCAGGTAGGACAGTGGGGGGACAGACTGTTTTCCCAGAACCTCTCTGTTCCAGTGAGGAACAAGACAAAAGTAGCCTCAATCATCTTATTTTTTTTTACCTCTGAAGTGCCCCAGGGTGTGCCACTGTGGTCATTAGCAGAGGCAGCCACTGATGGGCAAAGACCTACCAGATCTGAGCAATGAACTCAAACGCCTTGAGAGGAGGTTTGTCAAACCTGGTGCAGAGACAGCCTCCAGCAATAGGTACTTATAAACATGTGTGAACTATATAATATATATTCAAATATTAAAACTACGTATAAAACCTCCGTTCTCCAGGTATTGACTCTTTATTTGCTTCATAGTCAACACTCTTTCCTTCTGTACATAAAATCCCAAAATTGCTAAGGTTGGAAAAGACCTGTAAGATCATCAGGTCCCACCATTAACCCATCACCGCTGTGTTCACCACTAAGCCATGTCTCCAAGTACCACATCCCATGTTTTATTAATGCTTCCAGGGATGGTGACTCCACCGCTTCTCTGGGCAGCCTGTTCCAGTGCTTGACCACCCTTTCAGTGAAGCAATGTTTCCTAATATCCAATCTAAACCCCTTCTTTGTGCAACTTAAGGCCATTTCCTCTTGTCCTGACACTCATTACCTGGGCGAAGGCACCGAATGCATTGCACAACTCTAAATGAAGTCACCCAAGACCTACAGATTTTCTGCCTCCTCCCACCACCCTGCAGCCATGATCCAGGCTCGCTGCCCTCACATCCCATGTTACCGGCTGTGTCTGCCCAGCTCTGCACACCCGCAGCAGCTCACGCAGTGCAGGGTTCAGTGACCAGCAACACATGGATTAAATAAATAAGCACACTGCAAAACCCAGTATGTGTATAATAGTAATACATCTCAGGCAGAAAAACTCTCTAGGAAAGGTTCTCCAGCTCATTATTTCACTCAGCTGATTAACAAGATGAGCTGTCAGCACTGAGCTCCTGCAACTGAGCTCTCAAGGCTGACCAAGGTGCAGGCAGATTTTAGGGTGCTGTGAAGTGTTTAGGAAGACCTCTGGGAAACTCAGTTAATTTGCAGTGCACTTGTGCTGCTCTGTAGGTCCTGTATAAGGGGAATCAAAGCCCAGATGGCACAGTACACCCCTGCAAGGCAAAGATGCTCCTCTGTGAGAGAGCTGGCTCCCCCTTTCCACTCCTGCAGGCATGAGGAGAGCTAAACTGGCTCCTGGTGTGGTCATGGAGTGACCATTGTGTCTTCAGACAAGGCCTGTTTGGGTCTTGTGAGTTTGGCCCAAGATGATGTACCAAATACCCAGTGCTGCCCCATGCCCTGTGACATCTGTCCTGGAGGCATGGGCAGCACCGAGCCTTTGCCACAGGGTCTGTCCCTGAGGAAGCAGAGGGGTATGCATTGCCTCCTCTGAAGGGAACAGGAGTGGGAATAAAGGAGGTGAATGGCATTCCTGAAATGTGGGAAAAGAAACATTTTATCATAGTTGCCATGGAAACTGGGAATGGACAATAAGCACTTAGATGTTTTACCATGTCCCTTAGCACTTGTAGCACGCAACCTGTGTGAAAAGAAGCATTATCCTGCACAGGGAGGCTGACAGATACCTGAATGGGAAAACAATTGTGAGAGAATCTGTACCGGGGCTGACTGAACACATCTCAGGAGAGAGAAGCTGCAGAGACAGCAGGGAGATGGCACTTCCTGAGGTGCTCCCAAAGAATAGGAATGAGGTACCCTGGAAGGAAGGATTGTGTGGGCAGCGCAGAGTCAAACATCTGGGGAGACAGGATTTGGCACAGAGAACCCCATGTAACCCAGGGCACTCACCATCCTGGGGCTCTCATTACTGCCAGCCCCACTTTGGCACCTTTCTGTGATCCTGCATGTTCTTAGTCCAACTAGGCATCTAACTCACAGCTGTTCTGTTTGTGTGCTTCCTCACTGCAGTCTTCGAATTTTTATTCAATATATCATGTATTACTTTCCTCACTCAAATTCATTTTGGTGCATTTGACTGGAAAAGGTCACATAGATCCAGCTCAACCCCTAAATGACAGATCATGCCCACACACCATTGATACTTCAAAGAGGAAGGCATTTCCTTGGTTACAGTGCATTCATAGGCCAAAAATCACTCTCTGTCCTCAGTACGCCAAACATCCAGTATGTTGTGGTCATGACTATTTTGGTCATTTTGCAGAGATGCTTTCCCCATCTGCCTAAAACATTAAATTTCTTCCTCCTGCGCCCACTCATGTTCCTCCTCCAATACTTCCTTCAGGAAATCTTCTTATGGGTGTGCAAAAAAACTGCAGGCACTTATCACATGAAGCACATCATGATGAGAAACACCCACCCTTCTCATGAAGTACCACCTCCCTCCTATCCATCTTCCTGAAGTACATGCCAGTGATCATCTGCAACCACTCTGCACAAAGCTACATAATTCTTCCTTCATGCCGAAACCACCAACAAAGAGCCTCTTTGGCCAGGGGAACAGAGCATACACTGAATACAGATGCCCAAAACAAGAAGAGGAACCATAATATTAATATAATCTCTAGAAGCAAATAGTCCCTCTCCATTCCCGCACCCAGACATGTTTTTTGCAATGACACAACATCACAGACCTTTTCACTTTCCATTACTGTCAATGAATATTTTAAAGTGATCAGTCATCCTCTGAAAATCCATGGAAAATACCTGGTCCTGCTGGAAAAGACTAGGTATGTGTGTCTGTCATTTACAACCCTTAAAACCAGCTCCAACTCTTGCACATTTCCAGGCTTTTGACATGACAGAGCAGAAACCTCCCCATTTCAAATCCCTGTGGCATTTGCTGTAGCTGATCTCCCAAGCCCAGCTGGTGACTCCTGATCATCAGTAAGATGCCAGAGGTAATGGTGGCATGGTTGCCCACTTGAATGGGCACATGCATGCTCTTCTCCTGTAGCTCTGGGCTCTGCTCACAGATCTAATAGGTCTTTGTCATCCAAAAGCTTTGCTACGGGCAGTGACCATCCAGTTCTACACCACTACCTCTTCTCACCAGTTGCTGCTGCCTACATAAGCCCTGAAACAAAAATTTCATTAAGTAAAACTGCTTCACATAACTTCTCCACAGAATTTTATCTCACCTTCTTATGGTATCATTTCCTAGAGCTGTGTCACCTCAGTGTCCAATGTCTTTGCAAAGCCCAGATGGAAATTCTTCTGCTTGCCCAACTACAAATGCATGTGCATAATCCCATCCATATGAATGAACCTCATAATCATGGCACTTAGCAGCATGTCCTCCATCTGCCAAACAGTAATTTGAAAATGGTGCCAGGAACATTAATGGATGTCAGGAAAGGATGTGAATCACGGGAGTTTGGCAGTTTAATAGACTTACGCCTCCAGACCCGTATTCCTGTAGGTTTGGAAAGGCACAAAGTACTGCCAGTAAACTTGTAGAGCACAAAATAGAGCAAGGGACCACTGGACCTCAGGATATCTCCCAAGTACTGGGAAAATGGTGTATGCACAAGGGTTGTCAAGAGAAGCACCTTAGACTATCATAATAAGGAAGGCAGAGCAGGGAATTTGATGTAGTGTGTGCAGTGTACATATATCTGTACTGAAAAATACCATTCCTGTATAGGCATGCCCAAAGCATTAAAAAAGCCAGTGTCTTTTCTACAGATGGCCCAAAGACATCCTTAAAAATCCAGATATATATTTGAGTACTAGAGAGGGAGAAAACTGCAACCTGTCTTCCTGGTTGGTAGCTGGGATTAAATCCAGAATAGTTGTTTTTTCCCCATGGAGCTGTATGACTGTATTGTGACAGGTGTACTATTTGAACCTACTTTATCGTGGTGGGGAGAAACACAGTTCAATTGACTTTGTGTGAGAGTAAGGTCTCTCTTTGGCTATATTAAAACACTCCTGGTGCGGAGCAAACACAATTTGAAGCAAAGGTCTGTAGAGAATTAGTATCCTAGATAAACGCTTGGGTTTTGCCTGACACAGCACCAGGATGAATGGGCTGTTGTTAGGCTGAATTCTTTTCTTGTTACCAAGCAGGTCTCCCAGTAGCACTTGCAAAGATAAGGAGATCAGATCTCCAAATTCAGTGTGAAAGCTGATCACTAAATCATGATGGAAATTTTTCTCTTGCTTTCAAGGTATCAAATAGTGGCCATTACTACAGGCTACTGTGTCAGTTTGGAGACACATAAAATACCCTGTTTTCTTCATCCTTAATACCAAGATTGTTGCCACCCCATTAATATGCCCTTTTAATCTTTTCTCCTTCATTTGATATGTAATGCTACCCTTTGCTGTGCTTGGCACTTTGCTGTGTAACCTACATCCCAAGGAAGACAGAAGTGACTCTGGGTCATATTTGTTTGGTAGCAGGTCTGGCAGCAGATCATCATTCAAGTTGTCCATACAGGATACGTAGCTGGTTGGCATATAACAATCTCTGCCTTGTAACTCTGAGGTCTCCTTTATCACATTGCTTCACAGCAGAGATAACTGTGTCCTGTGAACACATTTCTGTGCATCTGAGTCTTTTTATGGATTTGCTTTGACTGTGTTCCTTCCTTTTTTTTGTGTTTGCTTTCCACAGTTATCCTAGGGAACACATTTTCTGGAAGGAATACTCACCAAGTGTGAATTTAGCGTGAAAACACATTTCAAACTCATAATAACAGCCACTTACATCACAAAATAATTCCAGAAAGTTACACTCACCCACTTGGGAACAGAAACACATCACATCATCAGAATACCAACATCTCCCAAAGAGCTGGCCACAAATTAGACACAAAGCACAGATTATTCCAATAAATTATGTTGCAAATAAGTCTGAGCAATAGGTCCACACATAAATATTGTGATCTCTTCTCAGATAATCTACAAAGATAAATGATTTAGCTATGTGTCAGATGAAGTATTCAGCCAAATGCTTGGAAAATAAGTGAGATGCAAACATTTGTTCTTAAAGAAGTCCTTTTAATCAACTAACCTTGTTGGCTTCTGACACAAGAAAAATAGAAAGAGAATGAAGCAGAACAGTTTTTTCCTGAGGAGTACTGATTATACGTCAGCAACACCCTTGTTTTAAATCTGGAGAAGGAGTCTTTGAATGCTAGTAACTTTCTTAAACCTTTCTTCAAGTTTATAAAATCATACACACCATCCAGACACTACATCTCAAAACTTCTGCAGAGATGCTTAAGGTCACAGTCAACGTTTCTCTGAGAGATTAAAAATATCTCATGCATCTCTGTTTGTTTCCTCTGTTGGATCACAAAATGTATTTCCCTATTCTTGCACCTTCCCTGAGTTGTATCACAGCACCCTACTAAGGAAAATATGCATACATGTAGTGACTCTCTCTTTCAAAACCACATTGAAATGCTTCTCCAAGAGAAGCAGCCTGCATCCCCCTTGAGCAATGAAGTCTGCCATCTGGTAGGTTTGTTCTTTATAGTCATTTAGAGGATATTAAATCTTCTTTTGTATGCAGAGAATTAGGTGGTGGAGGGACTTGGCATTGTATTGAAGAAAAAAAAAAAGAAGGAGAAAAAACAGTTCATAAAGGCATTGTGTCCAGAGAAGAATATTAGAGAGGCATTAAGTAGAAAGACAAAAGGCAAGCTAGCATCAGCTCCTTTGAAAGCTGTAAATCATTCCAACTCCTCGGGTGGTTGGTTAAGTTCATTGTTAGTTGGATAATTATTATCCTTCGTTAGAACCTAAGCTTCTAAACATATTTTGAAACAGAATCATCCAAAATGAGCTTCCAGAAAGACCTAGTGGTGTCAAGGGGGAGTCATGGAAAAAAATATGCTCAAGCAGAACCTTTAAAGAAGCACGTAACTTTTCATTTGCATAGCTACATTCCTTATCTTTTGAAAATTAGGGCTTTTTCAAGCTGTTGTCTTTGGTCACTAAGTGTTGAAGGCAGCAGGTTCCTAATGGAGAAAAAGCCTCCAGACAAGGTTTTAGGTACACCCTGGGGACTGTCAATGACCCTCTAACCTGGAGACTAATGGAGCAGGCTAATGCTTCCAAATCTGTTGTTGCAGCATCTGCCAGGAGCCTTTGCCTGGTTGGAGGGCCCCTTCTGTGAAGTGGAGGCTGTTGGCAGACTCTTCCAGCTGGAGGGATCAGGTAAATCCCAAGAGAGTGAAGAGCTAGCAAATCTATGGGCATGCTAGAAATTCAGGAGATTTGTGCTGGGTCTGATTATCTAAAGCAAATGCTGTACAGTGATTGATGGCATGCTATTGATTGATTGATTGCAAAGACATAGCAGCTTCCAAAACAGGGTTCACAACCCTAGAAGGTTTAAGCAGAGCCATAAACCTAAGTTAGATGCAAATTAATTTTATTTTAATGCTGATAATTTTTGATGCTTTAAGCATTCTGCTTGGAAGTAAGGATTCAAAAAAAAAGTTAAGAACACTGAGCTAGACAGTGTCACCATAAAATGCAGAATAGCCCTGAAATTGAACCCCACTGGAGCACCTGCACTGGGGAAGTGCCCAGTACCACACAGAGCAGCCCTGAGCTAAGTTCTCTTAGTAGTAGCAGTCAGGAGTGGCATCTTGTGCCATCCTGTAGTCTCACATTTCCAACTCGCCCAGACTGTGCAGGACACAGCTGGCCCAGCCACCTACCTGGGACTGTACAGTCACCTCAGGGCTCATGTAGGTCAGAAACTCTCTAAAATGGAAATTCAGCCATTCTTGAATCATGGCAAAAAATACAGGAAGCCTTCAGAAAAATACTATGCACTCCTGTGAAATGCTGACCAAGCACAGGGCAGCACCTACACCACAAAGTAGATCAATGTAAGCCAGCTGGAACGACCAGATGTAAATTGGAGGAACCCTCTGGCTCACATTGCTACCTGTAGGAAAAAACAACCCTGTAACGAGCAGCAGCAGCAAATCTCCAAACCCCTCCACCACTTCTCCAGATTCACAGTCAGTTTCCTACCAGACTCATGTGTCAGCAGGTCATAAAAATTTCAAGTCTCCTTTTCTTTTTCTGGCGTTCTGGAAGAAGTTGTACTAACAATGAGCCACTGCTTGACAGCTCTGAATCCCAAGCTGTTGGGATACAGTGTGACTTCCAACATATTGCTTCCAGCCCCCACCACCCACGGGGAATGGCCTGGCAGGGGGAGAAGCACAGCCTGTTAGGAGGAGCCTTCCACAAAGAGATCCCTTATTCCCTGCACTCATCACAAGGGCAGCACCCACATCAGGCCATGCAAAGAAGGCAGTTCAGCTTCTGGCAGGTCAGGAGGTCAGAGGAGTGGTGATAACTCCACACATTCTGTGTGCTGCGTGGCCCACATTAAGGCATGCAGAATGAAAGATAACACATCCAAAAAGGATGGACGGTTTTTTTCACCTTGAACTGCAGCTACAAACCCATGCAGGAAAGCTTAACCCAGGGGGCTGGAAGAGAAAGAAAAAATTTAACCACCACCACCAACTGCTGTCATTGGATCTGGCTTTGCTCCAAGGTCTGTCGGAGCTGAGATTGATTAGGATATACAGTATCCTGGAAACAGTGAGTACCTTCAGCTGATTATAAAGCCATTTTAATTGTCTTGCTACCACCATGGCAACCATACTCCCAACCACAGCCTCCAGGAGAGGACATGGGCTGTTGTAGGACAGTCCTGTGCCTGTAGACCACGTCTGATGGTGATGCAGTTATCCAGACAGATAAAACCTTGCTCCAACACCAGAAGAGACCAAATTTAGAGAAGGAAATTAAGCCAATACTGTAATACATAGCAGCTCATTATCATAGCCAACATTTAGCATAAAAATTTAAATGGATATTTGATATCCCCCTGTTACAGAAATGTCTGCAGACCTGATCCCACAAACAACCCCTGCAGTGTTGCACACTCACATGTGGGGTAGGCAGGGCCACGTTCCCTGCACAGCAGCAAGGGATGAAGATGTGTGGCCTCAAAAGCTTATCAGGGGGTGAAGCTTGAAGGGATGGGGAAAGCATCTAAGTAGGAGCTCTGCAGTCAAGGAACAGCAGATGTTTTAATAAAAAATAACTCTCCTCCTTCCAGTAAGTTTTTGATGTTTAATATCAGAATGTTTTGTGTGATTCTTTATTATTTCCCAAGCCAAGAGCCCAGAGCCCTGGCACCTGAACCCTCTGAAATTCCCATGCTCAGTGCATGTTAATACACCTCACCTTTCCTGCTTCAAGCAGATCTACAGTGTGACCAGATTTTCTGACCCAAACGCCCTTGTATCAGGTGGGAATTGATCCCTTTAGCTGCTGCCTGATTTGTATGAGAGCTGAGCCTGTCATTGGGCAGCTCGTTCATGCCTGCTTGGATGGAGGAGCTGTGCTGCCTGGCTTTTCCTTCAGGATATGGGACCTTATATATTATGAGGTGCTTCACAAAAACAGCTTTTAAAATAATCAAATATCTGCAAATGAATTGGAAACTCTTCTTTCCCCTGTCTCTGCAAGGACATTACTCAGTCAAATGCATCCAGAAAATTGAAGCAGGGAGAATTTTCAATCAGGCCTGGAGTGATTGTCTCGGAGCACTCACGTGGTGACGTGCACAGCAAACAACAAGGTATGACACCTCACAGTTCACAACGAGAGGTGTGTCCACAAAGAGGGGAGACACGGGACAAGAAAGGTCAAATTTACTACATTAAATTCCCAAGGTTAAAAATGCCTTAGCATCATGCATATTCATCTGACTCCTTCACTTCAGCTGAGCCAGCTGTCCCTGCTGCTGACGTTTCCCTACAACAGAGGCAAAAGAAATTGGTTCCTTCGAATCTCTAGCAAAAAAGGTTTATGGCAAGACATGCCGTTGTGTAGATGCTGTGTGATGGGCAGTTGCCACTGCTCAGCTGCTGCACTGGCTTGTCAAGGCACGTGGAAACAGCAGGACACGCCAGGAGGCAGCAAGGTGACAGCTGCGTCTCTTGCACACAGCTCTGTGGGCAGATACAGAAAATGGACATGCGTGTGCAAGCACTGCTGCAGACATCCAGCTCTGCAAACTGCATGTCCAGCCTGGGTGCCTTTGGCCATAATAACGAGTCCAATTTTGGCAGAGGTGCAAGGCAGGGGCTTCTCATATGCAACAGTGCTGGCACATGGGGACTTGCAGAGATTCTTTTCCTAAGAATCTGGAAGTGGCACATGCAGATGCCTCAGCACCAGCACTTCTCACCAAGCATCTTTGGGCCACTGATTTTCATCTGGATTTGGTGTGCAGGATGGGTGCCCTTTCCACCTCTGGATCCAAAAAAGCCAACTCCTTCTCTTGGAGCCAATAATTATTTCCATCAGATTTATTTAATATAGGCACCTACCCAGTACTTGTGGTCTCCTGGCATAATTAATCATGCAATTAAAATCAGTCTGTGTAGAGTTCAAATCAGTTACGCAGGAATAACACTGGCTGACTGGCCCTCACCCTGAACATCAACCTGTTTCCCATACAGCCTATTTCAGAAATTACAGTGGGCTTCAGAAACTGCCAGCATGTGGCTTCCAGAAACACACACAGAGGCTATCCCATCCACATCCTCTGCTTTCCCAACTGGTGTCTGATGAACTTGCCCATGGAGGGAAGTGAATTCCCCACTCGAGGCCTCATGGGTTGGAAACACAACTCCAAAGTTCTCCCGGAGAGCACCAGGCAGATGCTAGTTGCTTCTGAATGTTTTCTCTAGCTGCCACGGACACATCTTGAGCCCCACAACACTCTGCAGGTCACTGGGGTCACTGACAGAAGACAGAATGTCCCACAGTGCCCACTGGGCTTGGTGCAGCCTCTGTGTGCCACTGAGGCATATCTGCCACCCAGGACTATACAAATCCTGTGGTGGAGACAGAAAATTGCTCTTTTCTTCCTTGGGGCCACAAACCCAAAATAAATAGTTGTTTCCACAAAACTCAAAATAGCTTTAAACCATTGTTTTCTCTGACAGTGGTCACCGCCTGCCTCTGCTCTCCACCTTGCCTTTTGCAGCTCCTGGTGAAGCAGCTTAGGAAAAATCACAGGCAGGAACATGCCCGTGGAGAGTAGAAGTGAAAGCAGAGGGAAAAGTCCCTTGGAGGAATCACACTCTCCCCACCAACCTCCCTGCAAGGTTCTGGTGCCCTTAGATACAGGTGGCAGAAGCAGTAGCAGCAATTTCTCTGACACTGGAGCAGCTTGTTCAGCCCCATGTCCATATCCTGCCCTGTCCCAGTCAGCACCTGCTCTGCACAAGGGGTATTTCCCTGATGGGATTACTTCCCTGATGGGGTACCCATGCACCCTAATATCTCCCTGGGGTGTTGGTCCCTAGCACACCTTAAGAATTTTCTGCAATCCCTGATGTTATGGGGAAGTTGGTTTTAGCATCAACAGTATAAATCTCCCTTTGCAGCTGTTCTGTCCTCAGGCAAGAATAACTCAGGAGTCTGGGAATAAAACTGTCAGAAACAATTGGCCAGCCCATTGCCACGTGGGGTTCATTGTCAGAACACTGGGCTATACATTAAAGCTATAGATTGAATATATAGGATTAAACCAATGGCTACGTTTTATACACACTTGCAAAAGGAGTGTGTAAAAAGCACATAGTGCATAAAAGCTCACAGTTCAAGACCAGTTCCCAAAGGAGAGCTTACAAAATTGGTTCTTGAGTGGCTGTTGAGTTGGAATTCATGCCCACAACCCTGGCACTGGAGAAAACCCAGTAGATACAGTCCCTGTGTAGAGAGTGTACATGTATCTGTATATATCCTTTGGAAGGAGCTGCCTTCACTCCCAACTGTGTTTGCTGGGCATGGACACAGATCCCTCCCTTCCACCATCCTGGATGCATGAAGAGCTGAACTCAGCTGTGCCTGCACTGTCCCACCGCCCTAATTGAATTACCTTCCATCACTGCCCACAGAAACAGGCAGTCTCTTCCCTTAAATCAGCAGCAGCTGACATTTTCCCCCCCACCACCCAAGCATGAATCACCCTGAAATGGAGGTCAAGCTCCTTATTTCCTGGCAACTCAAGGTTAGATGGAGCAGAGGAGGCTGAAGAGAAGGTTACACATCGCTTCCTCCTCACCTGCAGCTGTGTCTGCCCTGGATGCTCCGTGCACCCTGTGCCGTCTGTGCATGCTGGCCTTTATTTTGCAGGACCTCGCACAAATGAAATGCTGCAAGGGTCGCCCCTGGCTGACACCCATCTCCCTCTCAGTGTTCCTGCTGCTCCATCCTGCTCTTGTGCTGGGAGCGCCGCTCTTGGGAAAGGCACTGAAGGAAAGGCCTGTTCAGCAGCCACGGTGCATGGTGCCTCCTCTGAGCCCAACCCCGCCCAAGGCCAAGCAAGGAGGGGACCCCAGGGGCTGCAGCTCTGCAGGCTGAAGCCAGAGCTCTCATTGCTGGACGTGCAGAGGGAGGAAGGAAGATCTGGGCCCTCCTTGCATCCCTCAGCACCTGAGTTTGAGGGACTTCCCATGGGAATGGCCAGCAATGGGGAGGACCATGCTCCTTTGTACATCCACATTCCTCCACCACTGCTCCCCAGGCTGCTGCCCCTAGAGTGACGTCCACCACTGCGGGTGTTTTCTGCCTCCATCACCAGCATCACCAATACAAGCAGAGCTGCAGAAGCCCCTTGACAGCCTCTCTTCAGCGGGTTTGAGGTGGGCTCCTGCCAGGCCCCTGGCAGGGGGCAGCCCCCTACCCCAGCCCTGGCACAGACTGCCTGCCAGCCCCAGCTCTGCAGCCCCAGCTCTGCAGCCCCTCGGGACGAGGTGGTGGGAGAGCGTGTCCCTGCTGCGGGCAGGGGATGCAGCTGGGAAACTCATCCCGGGGAGGAGCGCCCACCCCTCGCAAAAAAGACCCCTCCAAAAAGAACCACATCAAGTTTATGCCTCCCGCATTCGACGTTTTCTCAGCAAGCACTGCTGCAGGAAGAGCTCGGGACACCCGTGTCAGCCCCATGCCCGTGAGCAACGCCAGGCAGCGGGGGAGGGAGCTGCTCGGGGACAGTGACCCCTCCGGGACCTCGGTCCCGCTCCGCCCGGGCGCTGTGTGACACCGGCACCGCGCGGGGGTCGCGGCCGGGTGGGGCCGTGCGCTCCCACACGTGTCCGGGGAAGTGCCGGGACGCGGGGCCCCCTCCCCGCGGGGCGGCCGGGCCGAGCCGAGCCGAGCCGAGCCGGGCCGGGATGC
>VZRZ01006690.1:0-204531 GCA_013398175.1 Climacteris rufus | reverse complement strand
CCGTGCGGGTCTCTGCGGGGCACGGGAGCCCCCAGCGCGGTGCCCGCGGGTCGGGGCGGTGCGGGTCCGAGCGGTGCGGGTCGGGTCGGCAGCGGGAGCGGGAGAAGTGTCCCAGCCCCACGGCCGGCGGCGGGAGCCACGGGGGAAGGAGCAGAGGCAGAAGTCACGGCTCTGCCGCGGCTTGATTCTCCAGACGCTTGGTTTTTCGACTAAAGGGTGTTAAGGAGAATTCACTGAGAAAAAGGGTTCTCGTTTATAAAACGCCATCCAGCTCGTTCGGCAGCCGAAAGGGCTGTGTGAAGGAATCCTGATGAATGAGCACGGCGCTGAGGGAGTTGTTGGTTTGTGGCTTGCGATCGTCTCAGCTATTCGTTTATGCCTTTTTTTTTTTTTTTTCCAAGACAACTTTTGAGGCGAGGAAGTGGCTAACAAAGCGCAAGTTTAAGACAATGATGCTTTTGCTTGCAGCCGAGCCAAACACTGAAATCCTGCGTTTCCCATCAGGTAGCAAATACCACACATACAATTACTTTTAGAGAATGAAAGAACCTAGTTTGCTCTGTAAATGAGGACTATGTTTCGCTCTGAGCAAGGGGTGTGAGTATTTTCCATCTGCCAAATGAACGTACCACAAAAATTTTCTTTTCATCTGGGACAGAGCCGTGTTTGTACATCTCTGAATATGGCTACAGTCGTGGAGGGGAGTTGGGTTAGCCTGGATGTAGCATTAACCCCTCCAGCCACAATAAGCAATACACAGAGAGAAATTTGTTTCCATTAGTCTTTTCCTGACTGAGATCTTTACTGCAGTTGTACAGTCAGGACAGCAATAGAAGCCTTCCTGGCTATAGGTTCACATCTTACTGAAGGATCCAGAGTTGGTGTTCACACCTGCCCTGTAGCCTGGCTGGCTTGCTGCACAATGCCTCCTTATGAGCAGCCTGTAAAGGAAGGTGAAGCGGGAAAATTCTGCCTACGCACAACCAGGCTCAAGCCAGTGTTTTCCATCTCTTAGTTTTAATGAGCAACAAATTTTGTGCCCAGAAAAAAATCCAGCTCCCAGCTCAGGATTTTGATAATTAATACTCCATTTAAAAAACATGTTTTCAGAGTCAACATCATGATTACAGAGAGAAAACAAGCAAACAGGGAGCGACTTGACCCGGTTTCATGGCTTTCCCGTTCTAGCTTGACAGTTTGTCAGTCAGGTGGAATTTCCTCCAACGTCTTTTGTACATTACTTTAGCAGAAGAAATTATGTGCAAATATAGTCACTACTTTCCCTCCCCACTCACAATGATCTCTTTGTATTAAGCAACAGGCTTTGTGTAGATCAGGTACCAACCCCAGGGTGTCACAGGCTGAAATTGCTCCTTTGCTCTCATTTCTGAAATTATTCCCCTGCGTTTGAGCCTGTTTAGCCATATCTGTTTTGGAGAGGTTGGTCAGAGAAGCCGTGATCTGGGGCAGATCCTGTGTCATTCAGGGCAGGAAGAGCTCTGCCGGGACTTCAAGGAGACCTTCCTCAACAACAGCCCTTCGCTTTGCTCCTCAAACATGTCCATTCTCTGGCAAATTCTGTAAAATAATCAATTTCCTGAATCTTCAGTCTTTAAGGCAAGGCTTTATTGCAACCCCCCGGACAGCTTCCAACCAGTAACAGCTAGGTAGAATGAAGTAGTCTGATTGATACCAACAGGTCTCTAAAATCTCATCTTAGTCTTTGTTCCTCTTGGGTTGCAAGTCCTCAGGGTCTGGGACTACCTCTCCTTCATGGTTTGGAGAGAGCATGGCCAGTCCCCAGCAGAGCAGACACCAGTATTGGAAGAAGCTGTGGTCCAGCAGGACAATCCCCTTTTCTCATCAGCATGCATTGACTGATCCCACAGTGTTTTACCCTGTAGTGCCCATGCTCATAGGACCAGGAGAAAATAGCCCAAGTCCAGCTCCTCTGTGGAGACCACTGCAACTTATGTAAGACGTAACCTGAATTTTCAGCTGAATTCTGTCTCTGACATGTACATGCATAAACTGCCTCTGTGCAAATACTTAGGAGACCTCTAGATCTAGAAGGTGAATGTTAATTGGTTGGCAGGAAGACTCGTAGCCTTGTTCATGCATATCTGCTTTCAGTGTTAATGACTAAAAAAAAAAGGCAAACTGAATTTTCATTTTTTTAGTGATTTCTTTAATTTTAGCTGTGTGTTGTCCTCACGCTCCATCTTGGCCTTTCCAGCTGCAGTAGGACACGGTGTTCTCATATCCTCCATCTTGGGCTGGGGCAGCTTCCCATGCTTGGAAATTCAATTTAGGTGTTGGAGTTTTAATTCCTAGAGGAAACCAGCTGCATCGCTGGGGTTGGGTTGTGATGTCGTGACACCTGTGGTTGTGCTGTTAATTGCCAAGAGGGAGTATTAATAGTCACTTCATTGTCTTTGTTCTTTAGAAGTGTCTGGTGGGCTCTTGTTTGCTTGTTTTTAAAAATCTTAACAATTATTTTATTAAATGCTCAATATTGTGTCATGTTACAACACTGATAGCACTGTATTCTAATTTCCCCAAAGCTACATGGAAAGGACTAATTTATCTTTTAAGGGAATACTGTTCTATCTGACTGCACCTAACTTCTTACCCTACTCTGTTACCTAGAAGTGAGCCCAGTGACAGACTATTCAGAGTATTCTTTCATGGCCAGAAAGACATCAAACATTTTGCAATCCATTTCCCATGACGTTTCCATCTGAGAATCACGTTCGCTGTGTTGAAGCTCTAATATGTTTTTTCCCCACTCCTCTGCTCATGATACTGTGGCATGAATTCAGGACTATCCAGAAGTGCCTAGGGAATGTTAGGAAGAAGCTCAAGAAGCCAATTTTAATCTGTCACCAATTCCCACAAGTGCTGCAAGGTGAGGGACAATTGTGGTGCAATATATGAGGGATGAGAGAATCATTATCTTCAGAGAAGATCCCAGAAACAAAACCATTTCTTTCTGAGAGCCTTCAGTAAGGGGTGCTCTGAGTTAAAATGAACAATGTAGTTGTTTGTAAGGTGCTGGCTTCATAAAGTTGTTTTGAGAAATTAAAGGCAATGCAAGGTTGGCTGTGTGAGCAGAGCTCAGAATCCCTCTGCTCAGCACAGGCGTTTCTGGTCCCAAAAGCAAGTTCTCAGATGAGAGAGTATTTGCACAGCAAGTATCAGAAGAAATACCTCTAAAATATCTAACAGCTTGTTGAGGCTTATCTTTAATTTTGATGGGGCTGTTTTTCTTAATGAGGTCCTCTCACATCAATTAGCTGCTGAGTCTGATGTTAAAAAAAATAAATCCAAGCTTTCACTTGGCACACGGTTCCATGAGGGCTCTGTGGAGATTTCCACGATATCGAGGTCTACCAGCATTCAGAGGAACTGGCTTAGTCATTCTTCCCATCTGCTCTAGTTCTTCCTCCCTCCACTGCTCTACACAAGCTTCCCGGCTGTCTGCTCCCCTTCCCTATCTCCAAGCATCCTGTCTGGCTGCCCCCTCTCCTCTCCTGCCGTACCTATCCCTTGTGGCATCCTCCACAAGGAAGCTCAGGTAGTTTAGTGCTGAGATCAAAGAACTGAAATAAATGAGCTTCTTTAAGGCAGCCAAGAGAAAAGAAAAAGAAAAAAGAAGACTCCACCAAGGAAGCACCCATAGCAAGCAGCATTGCAAACAGCACTTGAAAAAGCTTTGAGTTGAATCACCCTCAAATCATGAGATTGCTTTAAAAATTGTGATGGTTAAACACAGGCACATTTTAGTTCTTCTTGCTTCTTCTTTGACCATTTATGCATCTCGGTTTCAGCTCCTTTTTGCCAGGAGGGCCAGTAGGAACTTGGAAAACTACAGCAAGCTGAAAGTTGAGGTTTGTGTGTAGCCACGGTGCTCCAGGAGCTGGGATGTAAGAAGAGCAGTGTCTCCCCAATGGCTCATGGGCAACACCAGGAGTCGAGGAGGCTGAGTTAGAATCATCTGCCAGTGCCAGCCCTTCAAAAGCCTGTGTTTTTTAGTGTTGGTAGTCATAGTCCACAGATGAGTGTCAGAGAAATTCCCCAGGGTGGTGTGTACCCCAGTAGCTTCTTTGGAGCAGGAACAGTAGAAACTGCAGCTCGACACGAAAGTAGCGGAGAGAAGCAGCACAGTCTAGAAATAGCAGCCTCCTACCCCTTTTCACTCTCCCAAACTACGTGCTGTGTCTCATGCCGAAATGCCTCAGCTCCTCCACTTTGGGAGCCGTTTCATCTCGCTGCTTCCTGAGAGAGATCGACATCTTCTGTGGAGCACACGCTGCTGGGGAGAGGAAGGCAGCTTTGGCCTGCGGAGAGCAGAACTCGAGTACTGCGTGGGTGGCCGAAGACAAGAGCTTCTGAAACGAGGGAACAGAACAGATCTCTAATCTCCAGACTCTGACACATATCGCACTTTCCTCAGTTGCTTAGGAAAGAGATTTGCATCCAAAAAGAAGTGGGAGGTTTAAATAGGAGTTCATACATTTATCTTCTGTGGTCTGTGGGGTGATTTACATTTTGCTAGTCCCATGGAATCCACAACACTTCATAAACTGCATCCATTAAAAACATGCAACCAGGGAACACGAAGACCCTGTCCAAGTTTCTATCCTCAGTGTCCGAAAGCTGAGCTCGGTAGCAGTCATGGAAACTGGAGGCTGTGGGGTGTCACCTGAGGTAAGTGCTTGTTTTGGGTTGTGCCAAGATGCTGAAGCTATTGTCCCACCTTCACCAGAGGCACTGGGCATGGTCCTGCCTGTGGATGGACCTGTGTGGTTCTCAGCCATAGTTCCATCCTCCTGGGACACTAACAGAACACTGTGGCTTAGAAGAGTTGGATCCACAGAAGCACCTGGCCACAGAAAATGCCGATTGACATTTCCTTGCAGGGACATACACATTCTTATACCTTGTGAGCAGCCCCTGCATGGCTTCATCCACCACCACAACAGTAGCTCTGCCCTAGATCACCCACTCCTCCACCCTGGCTGAACTGACAGCCTGATCTACTGCAGTAGAGTGGCTCAAATAAGGCACCCTTTCTTCTTCTGGGTGGAAAAAACCTCCTTTGACCTGTTTGTTTATTGGGACTTGCTGAGCAGGGTTTCCTGTGACCCATGGAAATTTTCCACTCTGCAGAACACAAGCAGCAGACCATTGCTTCTCCCACCTAACGCCATTCTTACGCACGCCCTGTCCCAATTTTCCTTGTAATCAGTAGCAGGGGTTTCTTTTTGCAGCACACACAAAGACTTGACTCCTTGAATGAAGAAAAGTTTGTGTTTATCCAGGGGCTGTGGTGGGGTGAGGCAGGAGGGGGGGCCTGGATGCCCAAGGCTGAACTCCCAGTTGGTTTGAGGCGGTGTCTGAAATCAGCGGGAATCGCGCATGTGCTTTAGGGTGCTCCTGTGCACGAGGCTGAGCCAGCAGAGCCGTGTGGAGGGTGTCTGTCCAGCCCAATTTAAGTACAGGGCTGGAAAACCCCTTGGGATTGTCCCATTGAAATAAGGAGGGGAGGGCTCCCGTTTCTGCCATGCCAGAAAAATGATAGATTTGCAAGCGTAGCAGTGGTTCAAGGCCAGTTTCTGCCTCCTATCTACACTCGTTAGAAGGTGCGCCTTCAATGTGGTATTGTTAGGCTGTTATCATCATAATTCCATGAGTGCTCAGTGGGAAATGATTAATTTGGGAAGCCTGGGAGGGGAAGAGGGTGTCCTGCAGTCCCTGCTAATCTAGCAGCAGCCCTGGCACCCTGAGGCCAGGTCTCACTTTGCCACCCAGTTGTCTCCAGCACTGGGGCAGCTCAGGGAGAATGGGTGATGTTTTCAGAGTAGGAGGAATCTCTCAATAGAAGTGCCCTGATTTTGGAGATGCTGCTGCCTGCTGAGAAAAAGCTTGGTGCTCTGAGCCTGTGAAATGTGCTCCTTTATCAAGTGGACAATCTGTGGGCTGCTAGGATTGCAACCTGTGGCCAGTTCCTATTTCTGTTCTGCCTGATGAAACATGCTTGCCTTGAAAACATCTACTTTGCAATTCACAGTGGATTTAGGCCAAGGAGAGGCCTCTGCTGCTGTGCATGGAATCCTCTTCCCGCACGGAGAAAGGACTCGGGAGAGACAGCCAGGCTGGGCTTCCCACACACCTCAGCTGGCCAGAGCTGCTGCCCCACATCCCACTTCTGCTCCAGTGCCAGTTGTTCTCCTGTGGGTGGTGAGACCACCCCACTGGGACTAACTCAGGGTGTAGAAGCTCCAAACATGCAATGTTTTCCACATGTTTTCCAAAGTGGGAGAGAAGCCCAGAGAGCACCTTTCAGTGCCCGGGCTTGTGATCCATGCCAAGCAGCAGAGGTGGAAATGTATCCCTTTGTGTGTCCTGAAGGCCCTTGGTCTGGACAAAGGGGCCATCACTGAAGCATTGCTTGGTCTCAGTGGTGAAAACTTAGGAAATCTTAGGATTCCCTTGCTACCCTTCAGGTGCTATGGCTCCTGAAGAGGCAAGACGTGACCAGCTCATTGGAGTAGTCCCTAAATCAATCGTTCTTTTCTGGGAGGTGTAGCAAGGCTCTGCAAGCCCAGAGGAGAGGTGGCCAGGCAGTATCACTGGTTTCTGGGAATTGGGACTTGACTTGGTCACTGTTAGTGACAGTACAGCTGTGTTGGTGCTCCTGCAGCCAGAGAAGAAAATGGTTATCAAGCTGAGGCAAAGGAGGGCAGGTTATTTTGGTGGCAGAAGATGGGTAGATTGGGAGAGAGTGCATTGAGCCTATGGCCTCCAGGCTGGAAAGCAGCAAAGATGGGTAAAAGTAAGAAGGAACAAGAAGAGGTAAGTAGAGAAAGGCTTTACTTGAGTCATTTCCAGACTGTTTCCATTGCAGTAAAAGCTTATTGCATGGTCTCAGTAGCTGTGCCTTGTTTTTAAAGATTAAGCAGTATCATAGAAGGAAGGGGATTAATTTATGTTTCCTCTACTATCAGCCAAAGAAGGTAATCACATCTATTAGGTAAGTAAAGTGAGTATTTTCTCTTCAGAGAGTAAATGCTTTCTGGTTGTTCTGTACACTGGAAATGCTGAACTCTACAACAGTCTTGACTGAGAAGATGTTTTTCTGGTTTTAATGTGGCTGTGGAGAAGGGACATTTTCCTTGCTGCAGTCCTGAAGTGATTTTCCTTGTTATTACAGCTTTCAAGTAGCTGAGTACCATGGACTGACATCCCCTCTCACACTGCATGCACCATAGGACAGAGTTGCCCAGAACACTGGAGAGGGGATTGGGCTTGGATCAGTTCAATCCAGAAGTCCTTTGCTGAGACTGGAAAGCAATGGATGTGGGTTTAATTAATTTGGTACTGCGTGGATCCCTGAATACCACTAACCAGTCATCTGAAGGTACCTCTAAATAGCAAGTGGCCTGGCTTGGATTCCAACCAGTGGCCATGTGGTGCCTGGGTCATTATCTCTTACACCCTTTTGTTTCTCATTGACAGGTGACTCAGTGTAATAATTGTTCTTATTACATCCAGTCTTTTCTGAAGGAGGCATTAAAGGTAGACAAGTTCGAGCTGAATTAGGTTTCATAACAGCAGCTTTGTAATGGGTAGTGGGATAAAAATCTTCTTCCCAGAGCATTGGATAGCACAGTATCAGATGCTCCCTTATTTTTGTAAGAGACAAGCATTGAGTGTAGTCATGAATTTTTAAGGGACAAAACATTAGCCTCTCTGAAGTTGGTTTGGTCACTGGTTGGGAAGGAGAATTGCCAGACAAAAATTAAACCTTCTGAATTGAATCCTGGGGATAGAGAAGTGATTTCCTGCTTCCCTAATTTTCAATAAGCGTGGCCTGTGGCACAAGAAGAAATTCCAGAATGCAACGCACAATTTTTCCTCTGTCACTGTTTTTGAATAAAATCAGTATGCAGTTAATCCAGTGTTATAAATCTTGGTAGGAAGGCTTCCAGGGCAGGTAGATTTGTTTAATCATTTGGGCTGGAATCCAAACCACTGGAGGATATAGAATATATACACTAGTGCCATTCACTTCACTGAAAACACCTTTTTCCCATCCAAGGAAATAGCTGTGGCTGGCATGAATATATATTTGGAAAGCTGTAGGGCTAAACAAATTTCTCAGAAAATCATCTCTGGCCAAGATACTGACTATATTTCAGCACTGTAACTCCTCAAGCTCTGCAGCTAAGCCTTTCTGACAGAGAAGTCATCAGAAATCAGTGATTCACACTCTGAAATGGTGGGATCCTCACCTCTGCTCAGCAGGCTCACTGTCCTGATACCAGTTAAAGGATTACCTTCAAATTGGAGTAGACCTTTGCAACAATCACTTCTGAAAGAACTGTGCAGTAATGTAATCTTAATGTACTCTTCTTTGAGCATATGTTGTCTTCTTTGTGTCTTGACCAGAACCGTGTCTCACTAAACAAAATGATACTGCCAAATAAGGGAATACATTTTTATTTTCCAATTTTACAACTATAATTGGAATTTCTGTATAGGAGGATTTCAGATTGTCCCCGTTTCAGCAGTTTTTGTGTAACTCACACTAAGGAATAAGGTTTAGCATGACAAAAAGAGTTGCATTGTGAGATGTTTCAGCTGAGGGCTTTGGGTGGCTTTGGGGTATTAATTGCCTTGGTAGTTCACAAGGTGCTCTATGAGCTTCGTCCTCAGTAAGATCGGAGCCCATCTCTCACAGAAAATGGCACAGACCTTCCCAGTGGGAGTTTCTGCAGCAAGCTTTCGGCACAACTCCTTCACACCAGCGCCTGCCAGCACTGTCCCTTTGGTCACAAGCTCTGACTCTGCTGTGTTGTCTCTTCCAGGCACTTCTAGGCTGTGACTGAGTGTGCACGACGCTTCCTCAGCGACGCAGGCGCCTGCAGCAAGGACAGTTTTTGGAAGTGCCATCGTTGATGTGATTGAAGGTAATGTGCTCTCCCCTGTCACTGCCCTGTGCTTGCTGCTCGTCCTCTACACAGCCTCCTGCTCTGGCCCGGCGTCCCCCTTGCTGCCTGTGCCTGGGGAACTGTGAGCAGGATCAGGCCTCACTGTGGTGTGTGTCAGAGAATCCCCCACACTCATCCACTGATCTTGCTTCAGGTAACAGCTCTTCCTAACCATGGCTCATCTTGTCCCATGAAACATGTTTGTGCCCCTCTCCTTAAGGAAATATTTCCTTGCATCACACAAGCTGCCTATTTTCCATAAGTGCCGCCCATTTTTGTGTCCTGAAGCTGGCCTTCATTGAAATCCTGGTTTTCCCCCATGAATTTCACAGGCCAGTTTTGCCCTCTGTTCAAAACCTAAAATAAAAATGCGTGTATTGTTTCTGAGGCCTTTCTCATGGGAGGTGGTGTAGCACTTGTCAGGCTCTATTTTGCTCTGTATGTTACTGACCTTGTTAGTGCCATCACACGCAGCAGAAAGTGATCTGTGCATTTGCTCCATGCCTCTGGAAAAAGATCAGCATAGTGTGGTCCTTCAACTGTAGCACTTGCATTTAAGATAATCTTCTCTAAATGTAGTTTTCTCACAGAATTGCAAGAACAAATTCTGCTTCCCCCCCCGGCCCCCAGTTGGTATATTTGTGCTTAATTAAACCTAGGGAAAGTAATGTATCTTTTAATTCACTGACATGAGAATTTTAAGGTTCGGTGTAGATGACTCATCCACCAGAACAGAATTTATCCTTTGTTTGTAAATTCTATTTATTGCCTTGTTTTGCATCACTATGACTACTGTATGTCATTGGTGATACCAGCATCTACCGTACATAAAATGAATGCAAGACCAAATTTAAGAGTTGTAGTTCTTGTAATTGTATCATCCAGTTTTCTGTTGTATGTCAGTACCTCTCACATAAAAGCATCACTAAAAGTAGCTTAATATTTTTCTGTCAGCACTGGCAGAAAAGTAAAAAATTCTCCTGTACATGAATCTTATCACAGTTTAAAAAGCCCTAAGCAGCACCACCAAGCCCCTTTTTCAGATTATATGGCTTTATAAACAATTCCGTGATGTCCTGGAGGTGATTTTGAAGTTTCACGTGAAGTGATTTGCAGTGGCATTCTCAATTATTTTGCATCTGGTTGTTTGTAGTGTTAAAGACCTAAAGACCTAGTTAAGCTTGTTAGAAACATCACTGCTCCCACAGCCCATATAGATTCTTCTGCTTTCCTTCACTGTTTCGAAGTGGAGACTGGGAATAATTAATCTATTCCAGTTAAAGCCTAATTATTTTGCGACTTGCATGGTCCCATATTCTATTCTGAAACACATCAAGTACAATCACTTCTGCCATCCTATTCAATCAAAGCCTTAAGTTGCACAGATTTTGTGAAATGGCCTGGGCTTCAACAGCTTGGGAGCTGATTCACTGAGGCATCTGCTGTAACGCTGGCAGGACTGGCACCATTTTTCTAGCCCAAATCCTTTGTCTTTGTCATTTACAAGTAATCTGCAGGGTATAATGTGGTCGTAGGGAAGCACGGAGCCCATTATTGCTCAATAACAGAATTTTGTGAGGTCTTAACATCTTTTAGTTCATATGACACATTTGACAGTGCATATGTGGATGTATATCTCTAATTTCCCATGGAACAAAGACAGAGAAATACTTTAAATGTTTGCTATGCATTGAAAGGCTGCTAAAATAAACCAGCCAGCTATGAGTGACTGCAGGAGTCTGCTGCTGGCTAGCAGGGACCAGCCCCCAGCAGTGGGGCATGGCTTATCTGTGGTTGCCAAGACCAAGGCTTCATAAATACTGGCCCCACACAAAGCCTCCAAGATTATTTCCATCTAGACACACACTTTCTCATTTCCCTTTCCCTGCAAACCATGACAGGTGGGCATGGGGTGCCGAGTCCCAAAAGGGGTGCCAAAAGGAAGATGTTCATCTTGGCCATGGTCAGGGTGGTGGACCCGGTGCTCCTCCAGGCTCACAGCTGGGCCTGGCTAACATGGGGTGTGAAAGCCCCACAAACCTCTTCTTCCCAAAGAGCTGGGCTGGGAGAGCATGGTCCTGCTGTTTCCTCGTGTGATCATTCACAGAGGGGCAGTAGGAGGGACCGAGGAAGACACTGGCACCAGAATGGGAAAAAAAGGCAAGAATGGCATAAGCACCAGGGGTGATCAGAGGGAGGAGGTATCACAGGGAGTGCTGCTTTCCTTTTGGTCCAAGGGCACATCTCTGTTTTGAAGTGCTGTCTCAGGTGTCAGGAACAGCTGTCACAGCAGGGCTCACAGTCACCATCCTTGGGAGGGGTCTCCCATTTCCAGATCACCGCTCCCTCAGTGCTGTTGTCCACAGGTGCCCAGTGGTATTGCCTGCTGGATGCTGCAGGAATAAAAGCATGTGTCCAGAAAATCTATGTATTTTACTGATTAGGTGGTTTGTGGTGTCCCTGGGGAGTGGTACAGGTCCAAGCAAGAGCAGGGAGTTCAGAACTCTCTTCCTAGAAGGCTGAATCTGTCCCTCTTCTACTGTGCCATGGCTCTGGGAGTATTCAGACTGTGTAAACTGAGGGGTGCTCAGATCAGAGGTTTCTGCTCTCTTGTGCTGTTTATGTGTGTACCAGGAAGAGTGTGGATTAATTAATTCAGTGTTGATTGGGTCCAAGGTTGTTGCTTCAGGGCTTTTCCCTAAGCTGATGGATATCTATGGGCTTGGGTCCTGGTCCACAGCTGAGCTCGAGTGTCCCATGGATCTGTTGTGTTCTTCCTTAAATGTGGTGTAGTGTGAGTGAAAGTCTCTGCACTATCATGCTGCTCCCTGCTACAGCTAATTAAAGTCATTGTGAAGGGTTTCATAGTAATTGCAGATATTGTAAAATTTAGTTTTGTGGGGCAATTGGTAATGTAAGCCTGAAACAAGTTATCCTTAAGGTGTTTTAGTTGGCATTTCTCAGTAGGAGCAGCCTTTACAAAGAAGGCTGTTGTGTGTGAAGCAGGACCAGAATTAATGGCAGCTTTTAGTCGTGCCTAAAGAGGTGTTTGCTGTGGCAGGTGGCAGGACAGTCTAGAGAATGATGCCTACATCCTGTGTGCTGCAGGAGGCTTCTGCAGCCACCAGCTGCACTACCTGATGATTGCCAGCTAATGAGAGTGAAAGCCCCGTGCCAAATCTATCCAGGGCTGAGGTATTCACCTCTAAAATGAAGCTGGCCCCTTCAGTCTCCAGCTCAGAGTGGGTCAGGCTCTGTTTGCTCTGACACACTTTACTGGTGTTCTGGAGTTTTCAGGCATCCTCGGATTTTTCAGTGGAATGCTGTATCTATAAATGGGAAATGTGAGGAAAATCCTAACGCCACAGAGACGTGCAGCTGCCCAGCCATGGGCTGGGCTGGGCTCTTTGCAGCCAGGGCTGCAGCCGGCTCTGTCTCTGCTCCGGAATGCTGCAATGCCCAGCGGGACCAGGCGAGCTCGAGGGCCAGCACGGGAGTGCCTCGGGTGCCAAAAGGCACAGGGTGATGCTTAATGGGCACGTAAGCAGCTTAGGTTCCTAAGTCCCTGATGTAAATGAGATTTAGGTGCCAAACATTCCCTGATGCATTTGAAAATCCCACTCAACACCTCTCTGAACACTCAGGCAAGTAAAGACTGCTGAAAATCTGGTCCTTAGACACTAATACAGCTGGTGTGTCTGGAATTAACAGTTTAAAAAGAAGTGCTGGCTCATGACTAAATGGAAGAGACATCTGGGAAGAGCAAATATTGAAGACGTTACAAAGAATCAGAATTAAGAATTTAATTCAAGGCTGATATTTCCACCAGTAACTTTTTTTGGTCAACAGATGCAATTTCTGAGCTCATGCATCAGTAATAAATTGGTGGCTGATAACATTGTAGGACTCTCATTTTACAGCTGATGACTCTGGGACTCTGTAAGAGTCCTCTCTGCTGTTCCAGGGGGCAGCTGGGGTCAGTGCCTTGCTCAGCATCACAACCTGCAGCAGTAACACTTGACTCGGAGGGCCAAGGAAACACTTCTTGGTGGACTGCTCAGGAAGGACAGTGTAACACAATTAGTTTAATCAGTTTGAAAAGCCAATGCCTTTTGTTAAATTAGCTGTGGGGCCAAAGCTCAGAACTGAGTTTTCTCCTTCTATTTTAATATTCCAGCATGACAGAGGTGATGAACACCCGAGAACCAGTGATGGAGGAATTTGCTCTCAGCCAGACTCCTGAGGAAGAAGGAGGCCCTTCAAGCCAGGTAACTTCAGCACTGAAGAGTGTCCTGAGTTGCTTATCAAAAGCTATTTGATGCAACCAATGACTGTCCTTTGGGTAGATGTTGAATTGCGGTACACTGCTGCCAGAAGAACAAGCCCTAAAACACGTTTGATCCTACTTAGGTTTTATTATTAAAAGCTAAGAGTTTGGTGAAAGTGTTTTGTCAGGTGCCAGGCCTGCAGGACACAGTGACAGTGATGCCCAGATTCTGCAGGGAACCAAGAGTTCAGATCTGAGCAACTGCTATGTGATGAAGATATCCAGCCAGGACTGTGCCACAGCTTTTGTACAGCAGCCCTGGTAATGAGCTGAGTTTCCTCAGGCTCAGGGGGAGCTCCCTATTTAGAACAGAGACCATTTGAAATGATTGGGCAATTCACATAAATGGCTGTGGCATCATAGCAGCACCACTGGTCAGGGCCATTTGCTGGCAGGTGCAGGAGCATTTTCTGTCCCCAGGCGGTTCCACACACCCCCTCACACCCTCCTGCAGCGCTCATTCCAGCAGGGGGGATCACGATGTCCCCAGCCCCCCTGGTGGCAGCCCCCACGCTCCAGTCTGTGCTCTGTGGCTGTGCTCTTGACTCTGTGTCACTGCCAGGGACAAACCACCTAAATGTCCTGCTGGACCCGAGTTGCTTCTCAACACAATGTGTAAAACTGAAAGCAAACTCAGAGGCCTACTCTAGGAGCAGCCTCTTGCAGGTGAAAATCAAGCATTTGGAAGCCAGAGAAGTCAGGATAGAAATTTTGCAAATTCCTTTTGGATCACTTGTGCAGTAATGAAAGGCTTTGTGCATTTAAAGAGTGTACCATGGGCTTTCCCGTGCCTTAGCAGCTGCATGGAATGGATCTCTTCACTTAAGGAGCATATTTTCAGTATTCTCTTTCCTCTTTTTCACCAAGTTCCACGTTTCCAGTGTTGTATTAGCGTGTGCTGCCCAAACTCTGTCCCAGCCCCACCTCCTCTTGGGCTGTTCTATGGTGTCTCTGATCATATGCTCTGAAGTTTTTCCCCCAGCTCCTTTACCTTTTACCTCTGGGAGAAGATGCTACCATGCACAGATTAGTGGTGGCCTACTGAGGCAAGAAAAAATTAAATAGAAATGAGATGTAGCACAAAGTCAGTGACTCAGTGGGAAAACTAGGTTCCTTCCAGCAACTTCCAAGCACTTTGTCCAGGAGACTGGTCCTTCTCTTCCTGCAGTCTCCTGCCCACTCATCACACGCTCCAGCTTCTGCAGAAAAACACAGCAAGGCCCGACAGGCAGCTCTGCTTCCTGCCAGTCCTGACTCATTCCTGGAGGGACATGGTAAATACTGGGCTCTGGTGGAAAAAAAAACTATGTGGTTGGTGTGAGAAAAGACCGTATGAGAATGACACAAACAAAAATAGTCGGATCTGAGGCCACACAGGTGCCTTTCCTGAATTTTTTTGCAGCTGTGATAATCGTCTCTCAGCACATTTTTAGATCCCTCCATGTCATTTCTTCATGCTTCAGAAAGCAGATGAAAAAGCAGAATTTTTGTTATATTGGATCCCCTGTTCAGGGGTTTCCAGCAGGCTTGAGGATGGGATGGCTGTCATGCAGCCCCTGCCACCCAAGCAGGCTACACAGCAGCCAGGGAAGAGATCACTGTAACCTGCCTGTGCAGCCAGGGGAGGAAATTCAGTAATTTGCCCACAATTTTATGCTTTTTTCTGCCAGCTGAGCTGTGAGGCTCAGGGAGCTGGGCTCCACCATGTGACTGCAGAGGAGTGCACTGCTCAGGGGGTCTGTGGACCTGTCCTGCCCAAGGAGAACTTGTCTCATGTTTGGTTTCCAAATAGCAGCATTGTATTAGCTGCTTCTTAAAAATTCCTCCCAGTCAAGACAGCTGCCATGGAAATGTCTTTCCACATTATGAACAGCTCAGGAGAAGGCTGTGTAATGGAAAGTTGGGAGGAAGTTTTCTGATAGGCAGCATGAGCAGCATTGCTTGGTCAGGATGAGTTACACCCTGTGGGTGCAGCTCAAGGAGGCATCAGAAAGATTTACCTTCAGTGATTCACTTGGTCTGTCTAGTTGTACTGAAGGGGCTTTTTCAGAACAGAAACTTCTTGCTATTTGTGTCTCATTTTGTAAGACTAACAATAATTTAGAACATTTTTCACCTTTGTATAGATTTCCAAAGTGTATTGAAACTCCATGATACTACCATGGGGAGCAAGGGTATGAGGATGAGGGTTATTGTCCTTCCCCATCTTCAGAAGTCAGATACAGGCAATGTTAAAAATGTGCTGGCTGCTTCCTAGAAGCACAGCCTTGCCAGCTCTGATGTCAAGTGGGAAAACTAAACCCAAAGCTTTTAGAGAGTGCAGCTGCTGAGATGAAGGAAGGTTGCAAGAGCTATGGAGTAAGAACCTCCAGTGGGTTATGAGACCTCCAGACTCCTGTCAGTGTCCTGAGAGTTGTGCCCACTTTTATGGTGGTTAGGAATTATCTGTGTGTTTCTGCCCATGCTCAGAGCAGGAGCTGTGCTGAGACTGCCTCACATAGCCAGCAGGCCTTGGTCTAACCAGAGACCCTGATTCAGGGGTGAACACGTTGCAGATGTGTGGGGAGGTTCCCACCAGCACACAGCAAACATGTGGCAGCGTCTGAAGTTAAACTGGGATTGTTCTTGCTCTAGTTTTGTCCCCTTGAGTGCACCTTGATTTCATTGTTACAAGTGACATGAAATGTAATGAAATAAAAGTAAAATTCATCTAGCACTGAGAGATTTGCAGCTTCTTAGTGCAGGTATACAGAAGTTGGAGAACCGAGGGCATAAGGCTTCAGTGAAGCAACAGCAGAGTTTCTTACGGTAATGTCCTGGAAAAGCTGGAATGATTTTTCCTTAAAAACAAACCAGAAAAAAAAAATTCTAAACAAAGTACCCTGAGAGATTTAAGCGATCCAGCTATGTTGAAAACAGGAAAGCACTTATGTGTTACAATATCCTTCACTAAAAAGACCTAGTTTAGCTTCAAGCTCGAACTATTGCCTAGTGTTTGACCTGCAATGTGACAAATGAAAATAAATAGCTGGCACCATCCTCTGTGCAAAGATGTTCTCTGGGGCTACCTGTTTTGCATGACTGCATCATAAAATAAAATGCAGTGTTTCACATTGCTGAAAATAGTTCTGCAGAATGGTGGCTTCTTAATAAACTGTCACTGCAAGAAAACATGAATATCATATCACAGCAAAAGGACAGCAGCCAGAAGGGCTGTAGCAGCCATTTAGCTCAGCATTACAGCAATGACTTCTGTGTCCTAAAAACCCACGAGAACTGAAACACAAGTGTTTGGCAGCATAACAAATTTTGTCTCCCAAGTCTCCATTTTCACTGCTCATGTTGGATCACACAAGTTAAGGCAATCATCTCCTCAACACCCCGGCAAGCAAAGTGGGTTCTTTGCTCAGGAAGGGACATCATGTGCAGGGGAGTAGAGTATGCTGAGACTTACAGCCCCTCTGCACCACGCTTGGCCAGCAAGGAGCTGGGTTCAGCTGCTTTTGAAATCCTCCCTAAGCAGTGTTGTTGTTCTGCACCAGGTGCAGGAGGATTTTTTAATAAACATGTGAGTGCATGTCAGATGTAGGAAGAAAGTACTCTGCTTGTTCTGAATATGCATCCCTGAGCAAGGCTTTGATGTACATGTCCCCAAATGTCTCACCAGGCCTTCCCAGACTCACGTGAGAAGTACCCCAAGCTGTCCAAAAGGCTGCCTTCCATCGTGGTGGAGCCGACCGAGTCCGGGGACGTGGAGAGTGGGGAGCTGCGCTGGCCTCCTGAGGACCTGAAGTCAGCAGAGGACAAGGGTCTTCATGGTGACCAAAGAGTCTGTGTCCAGCAGCAGCAGCAGCAGATGGATCTGGAAGGTCTGAATCAGTGATTCTCATCCTTGTTCCCCATAGGAACACTGCTGTTTCAGACCATGCCACGCACTAATGTTAACAGTGAACCAAAGAGCTGTAGGAATCCTGTGGACTGAGAATTTCCTTGTAGCTTTTGAGCACATGGTGTTTTCAGCTGCATCAGCCACTCACATGGCCAACAGGCAGCCAGTGCACTGCACACCAGCAGTTCACTCTTGGGAACAGTAATCCTGGTCAATAACATGTATCTATCCCTGTCTTCTAATCCAGCAGATTTTCAAAGCATCCTGGTGTCTCAGGAGCATGTTAGGGCAGCAGGAGCTCACAAATACATACCTCTGACTAGCAGTGGGGTAAATATGGCGAAAGACAAGACTTTGTTGGAGTTTAGCTTGCACAGTGAGTGCTCCAGTGGGGAACTGGTCAATTTATTTCCTTTTTTTTTTTTTTTTCATCTCAGTGTTGTCCTTTTCTCTTATAGAGTGACCCAGGTTTTCCATTGCAGTGCACCAGCATTTGCCACTCAAATGCCCAGACACAGCAGCCAGGATGGGGTGCAAGATGCACCTTCCCTTCCCTTCAAAGGGGTGATGACAAATGGTCTTGAAGTGTAAAATCACCTGCTATTCCAGTTGGTGTTTCTGAGTGGTGACAGCCACAGGGTTTGATCACTCAGGAAGTAATATGAGCCAAATCCATTTCCTGACCTCCAGGTTGCATATCATGGCTTCTGTGTTGTTTTGTGCCCTGATGTTAGACTCTCTGTCTTCAGGCCTGACATTTTGAGCAGATGTCAGACACCAGGTAGCCTTCCTATGACAGTGGTTGTTCATAAGGATCACCTCATCTCACAAATATCTGAAGTGAGTTCTCAAGCTCCCTGTGAAGTCAGACTGATGCACTCACAGTTCCCTACTCCAGGTTTAACTGCTGGTTTGCAAGTAGAGAAAATTGCTTGTACCAGGTGTGATCACCCCAACAGATCAACTGCCAGGTGGAGCAGAAATCAAACAAAGGCTGCACCTCTGTGGGGAAATAAATACTAATGAGGTTTTTCTTTGCAGATACTTCAGCACACCCAGCTCAAGAAGTGGAAGACAGTACAGATACTCTGGAAAGCAGAACTGAAGAGCATGAGTAGGAACTCCGTGGCCTCAGAAGTGAAACTTCATTGTGAATGTTGTTGGAAAGCTAACACACTCTGAAGACATGTCAAAGTAATCTGTATTTAATTCTGCAAGGGTTTTATTTAGTTAGTACCTGGTAAGAGGCATCTGGGCTTTAGAACTGTTCTTCTAACATTTTGATTTTGAGGCTGGGATTCATATTATTTGTTTAATTTCCCCTTGGGAAACAATGGGATGTGTTAGGAAATATAAGACTGCCAAGGAAAAGATGCTCCTAATTTCAATTAGCGCATTTCATTGGTTTTATCTTTTTCAAGAAAGGCTGCTTTCAGGTATCAACAGTGGGACAAAGGGGTCATGTTCCTACAGGAGGAATGTCTTAAATCTAAAAACTTTCTTTTTTTAGCCATTTAAAACTAGCACTGTGATATTAGGGACAATAGATGTAATATAATGTCACCAGTTGATTTTGTAACTTTTGTATAGAGACGCAAGGGCAAGGTTTGCCTCCAGGCTGCTGCCCTGGGGCAGCCCAGAGCAGTTCTCTCCCTTTGACTAACCTGTGCATATTTGGATGAACCAGCCTTTTCTTAGCTGCCTTTTCAGTCAGGCTGATGCCTTTTGGAAGCGCTTTCTCGCTGTACCTTGACGAAGCGATGAGCTGGTCGCTGGCATTTCTGGAGTGAGGCTGGCTGTGGTGGGCTTGGTGGGGTGGATCGTGCTCTTCTGCACTCTGCAGCCAGGTCCAGCCGTAGCATGGGCTGCACTTCCTGCCCTTGAAGCCAGTGAGATGGCTCCTGCTCCCCCCAGGGCTGGCTTTGTTCCCCTTTGTTAATAGGAATTGTTGTGACATTACTTCTTTGGTATGTTTGGTGTATAGCGTAGGTATAGAGGCATGGCTGTCCCTCCCTCAGCCTGAGCTGGATGGTGGTAGGGGTAGGTGACAGGAGCTCCATAGCACATCCCAAACCTGTCCCCTGTTTTGCCTGGCTCCAGCTTTCCCCTGAGCCACCTGCAGTAGGAGGGGGGCAGGAGAGCCTCGGTGGCAGTACAAACCCCTGCCTCCCTCCTGCCCGAGGCAGCACTGCTGGCGGGAGCACTTGTGCCAAGGGGTGCCCTCCTCACCTGCAGCACGGCCCCTTGGCTTTGCTTGCACCGTCACCTCCCGGAGCCCAGAGCTCACAGTGGGACAAGCTATCTCTGGACACCTTGGGTTTCCAGTTATTTTGACAGGGGTGTGCTCTTTCCTGCACAGGGCCCTCCCAGAGACTCCCTTGCACTGAGAAGAGGCACCGGTCTCAGCCCACAACACTACCCCTTGGAAGGGCTGGTGGGGGTGGACACTGCCTGTGCTCAGAGGGGTTTGACTGTGTCTGTGATAAGTGCCCCATAAGCTGTGAAGTTGGCTTTCCCATCTCTGCAGGGCTGAATGGGGTCTGTACTTCCAATTAATGTTGCATCCAGAAGAAGCTGCTTGCTGGAGGTGGAGTGAAATAGCAGGATTTCTTCCAGCATAAACTCCTAAGTTGACTTCCAAGTGCTTTCTTTTCTCCAGTAATAATTTTCTCTAATGGCAACTTTTAATTGTGTGATGGTCGATAAAATTTACTGACCAGATGTATTAATAAGTTTATACCTTCTTAGCAACCAAATTTAATATATTTACTTACAAAGAATTCTGTGCAATGAATGTTTATTACAAAGGAAAGAGACTATTTTACTTCAAAGCAACATTAATTTATGTACAAAACTATAGCTCATTATTTGGGGTGTTAGGGATCTAGGACCCTTTTTATAAGCAGTGTGGTAGAGTACAATGTGATACTTAAGTTAAACTTTGCTCTCTCAATCTATATAACAATCTGTTTTGCCTTCTTGATGTAGACTTTTTTGCCTACACCGTCAGAATTATTTTGTTGGGTGAGTGGGATTCTGGTCAGAGCACCTAATTTCACCAGAGTAGCTGTCGGTTTCGAGAGCACCTCCTAAATCTCGCTGCTGTCCCTGTCACCCCTTTCACTGGTGACAGTTTTCTGGTAAAGCCAGTGAGGCAAGAACAAGCTGGAGCTACGTGTTGGCACAGGAGCAGTGGGGGGGGGTCCCCAGCTCAGACCCACCATGGCCAGAGGAGAGCTGTGCTGGCGAGGCAGCCGGGCTGATGGGAGGTGCTCTTTTAGTGCTGCTTTTGCATCGACCCTCAAGAAGTTTTACAAAGCTCTGGGGAGAAAACAACAGCGGTGACGACATATTTTTAGCTGTGTGATTTCCTTCCAATCTGCATCTGCCCAGCTCTGTGAGGAATGACGTTAGATGTATCACTTAATTTGCTTTTTGCTTCATGAAAGGAAAAACAGTTGTTTGAAACACTTCCCCCAATTTTGTGTGCTCTCTATCTGCTTTCAGACGCTCCCTCCCTTCCTGCTCTGGATGGCCCTTATCCTATTTCCACCTGAGGTCAATGGCACTTCCCTAAATATGTTTCCCAAAGAAACAACAAAATTCTACCTACACCCTGAAAAAGCGCCACGCAAGCACCACTTTCTCATAAAAGCTACACTTTTTCAGTAAAGCTACAGCCCATACAGAAATCCCATGTTTCCTTCTTCCAGCCTAATTACTCCTCTCTTTCCTTCTCCCTGTTTTGCACTGCTCCTCTGAAGTATTTTACCTGAAGCAAATGGTTGCTTCAAACTGAAGCTTTCTCTTAAAGCTGTGTGGCCTCAGTTTAACAACCGTGCAAAGCCAAACTCCTCCTCCCATTTTTATTTTTCTGACCATGGGCCAGAGGCCCTAAGACAGGAGAGCAAGATAGAGAGAAAATTGTTTTATACAAACAAGCCCTATTTATTCAACTTGCAGGTCTATGAATGTCCACTTACTTTGTCTGTGTGCAAGTGTTGTCTCTCTAATAAACTCAATAGTTGTTTTGTATTTTTTTCTGGATTAAAAGCTTTGTAGAAACTAAAAAGAAAAAAAAAGACATTCAGTCATATTTTTCTAGTCTAGCTTGTAGAATATTTCATGTAGTGCAGAAAGGAAGTTTTATGGAGTAAGACATTGTTGAATTTTGCTCTATTTCTGTTCTTTCTAATTTTGTAAAATGCCACCTGTACATAATACTCGACTAATGTATGTCCTGTAGATGTATTACACCATTTAGCCTATTAAATGCCTATACTGAACTGATTGGAAGAAGCGGTGTATCCACAGTGTCTTGGTTTAAACATGCAAAGGGTTGGTTGTGGTGGTGCGTCCAACCACTAACATAGGGAACAAAGCCCACACTCAGCCTGCCTTTGCTCCATGGCATGCAGATCCTCCCCCAGGCCCTCCAACCCACATGCTCCTACACAGATAAAGTCACATTTACATCAGTGGCAGATGCCAATGTCATCTCTCTCCTTCTAGCCCTTCCTTGACCAGGCAGCTCAACACAGTGCTTCTGTTTGGGGATTTCCTCTCTGCCCTGCTCACCCCGTGGTGCCCTGCCTTGCAGTGCCAGGTGGCTCATCCTCATTCCCCTTTTAATGCAATGCACATTTTTAATGTTTTCTGGAAAGGCAGTTGTGGAACCCAGCAGGAACTCACATTACTGGAAACCTACACCCTGTGCAAAGAGAGCAGGGTCATGTGGCAGAGAAGATGAGAGGCAGAGATAGTCTGCCACCGAACAACCGATTTTTTCCCAAAACGTCAAGTTGCCAAAAAGCAAAGGATCGGATAACTGAAGGGTGAGGCTGCACCTCACTTACCCAGCTCAAAAGCAGCTGCAGCTCACTGAGATGGGTAAGTCAGCACAGCAGAGGCCGTGCTCGGGGTCAGAGCCAGTTCCCTGCCCCTGCAGGACTGTGCCTGTGGGGCAGGGCGGGGATGGCAAGGGGAATTTGCTGTATCCCAGGCTGGGGCAGTGAGCCAGCTTTGACACTGCCTGCAAACCTGATGCTTAATGTCACTCAGTACTGGAGTTTCCATGCACCATGCATGGAAAATCTCATGTCCAGGCATACATTACTGTGAGGGTGGGATGACAGAGGGACTGACACCGCTGTCTCCTCACCTCCCTAGGAGCTGTCCCTTCCATGTGGGGTTTTCCTGCTTGCTGTTCAGCCACAGAAGGATACAACAGGTGCTACCTGATGGCTCCAGGGGATGCAGTTTCAGCTGGTGCCAATTTTGTGTTGCTGTGAGACCTGGGCTGAGTCCTGGATATTTTCTTTCCTTGAGTGTGAAGGCAGGGAGAGTTCGTCTGTAATTAATTAAATAGGATGAGTGTGGGAACACCGTGGTCTTGCTTCTAACATTTGTATTTTAAACTTACATCCACTGGATCCTCAGGTTATTCCATTGATGGGAGACATTTTCATTTATTTTTAATGAGACATCTGTTTTTCTTTTAGACGTAATTTTTCTTTTAGATGTGTTCTTCTTGACACTCCTGCCTAAAGCAGGAAATAACATTTTCAGTGGAATTAACTTTTATTTACATGACTAGTAAGAGATGAAAACTGACATTTTAAATGATGTTAAACTAAAAAATGCAATGTCTAAATTAAATCAGTACTAGTTTGTGTTTTTACCATCTTTTTTTCTCCTCCTATTTTTTTCCCTGTTTTTTTTTTTAAACCCAGTATTTGTGAGAATTCTTTTGGGAGAAGGGTGATGCCTGACAGCCACAGAGAGTCATGACAAACAGCACATAACAAACAGCACATCCCTCACATTCATGCTATAAAAGCTCATGTCATATGCTCTGCTTCCACCACAAATTAGAGCAAGACACCCTTCTTTCCTCTGTCTTTGAAAACACATTATGGCTTTCATTTCAGAGACAGTACCTCCCCATAGTTTAAATTCACTAAGTTCTGGAGAATTAGGATTTTAACAATGGTTTTGGTTTTGTCTCTTAAAAAAAATTTGAAACATTAAAAAGTTTCAATTTTCCTCTAAGAACACTGGCAAAACATTTTCCTTAATTTTCTCCAACGTTTCTGCCATGAAGAGCCAAAAATCTTCACATTTAACCTTAGCAGACCTCCTTGCTGGAGACCCTCCCTGAGCCCAGTGGGCAGGAGTGGAGGAGTGGGGGTCTCCAGGGAGATGGGGACATGGCCAGGGGCTGTTCTCCTCACGCTCAGCTTTCAGGTCCCAGACCTTATACCGGAAAGGACAAGGATCTTTTCATGCTGCCTGGCAATTTGTGCCCACACACCAAAGAAGATCTGTTTACAATGCCCATGATTGCAGTGAGTCCAGCTATTAAATGGATGTTTGCAATCAAGCCAGCATTCAGCTTCAGCATGGCTCCTGGAGTGTGACAAATTCCCTTTATGAATTAGTCATTTAATTTGTGAAACACAGGTTGGGTATTGTCACATACCCACGTGTCCTCCACACCCCTGACAACTGTACCCCCACGCATTACTGTTCAGGAGGAGATGAAGCCATGAAAACCCTTGGGACTGGAATGCTGTTGGGACATACAGCCACACTCAGGATCTGGAGAAAGCTCCAGATTTCCGGCCCTGCTAACCTAAGAATAACCTATTGTTGTTGGCAGCTATACACTGATGATGATTTGAACAAGAAGAAAAAGCACAGGCACCTCTCTCATTGAGTCAGCCTTCCCTCAGCAGCCTCATACGTCCACCCTCAGGCTGGTGAGGTCTGGCAAATGCAGAACTGCAACTGAAAACACAGAGACACAACAAAATAAACTGCACGTGGCACGAAAACCAGCAACTCAGTTGCTGTTTCCCTAGTTTCTAATGCCTAGCTTGGATGTGTGGTGGGAAGCAACTAGCTTCCCCCCACCCCAAGATCTACAACTGAGGCAGGACAAAGTGAACTGGACACAAGAACAGTCTCCATACAGCTGTGGGGTGCACTGGCTCTGGAAGCAGCATGGTTGTTTTTTTAATCCTAAATGGCCATGACCAGCCACCAGCACTCCTGTCCCCCAGCAGGATGTGCATGTGGCTGGGACAGCTCATCCTCCCCCTCCTCATGAGCCATGGGGCTGGAATCTGGTGCAGAGAGGTTTCTCTAAGTCTCAGGTGTTTGTGTCCATCCTGGTTTTGGTTAGTGTGGTCCAGGGGTACGGTGTGGAAGTGCTGGGACAGCATTCCTTGGCAGGGAGGAACTAACCCCACTCCCGTGAAGGGTCTGCAGAGGGGGAAGAGCAGCTCCTGGTGCCTTTTCCATCATGAAGTCATCGAGGTACCACAGGGATGAACAGTCACTCCCACAACGCTGAAACCAATTTTGCTCCAGTAGGGACAAGAAAAACAATTAAGATGGGGTTTGGAATGCTAGATGCCAAGAGGACTTCGTGCTTAAAGCACCAAGCAGCCAGGAAACATGAACAAAAGCAAAAAGCAAAGCAGCCTTTTGACTCCTGCTGGCCTCAGCACCTTCCTTCTAGCTCAAGGTCTCTCTTTGGAGCAAACCCAGTGCCCCCAGTTGCCTTTAATGTCCCTTTAGCACAGGGACACATCACATGTCAGACTGAAGCTGTGCCCTCAAGTGGGATCATAACTGAGGAGGCACATCTGAATTCCCTAGTTCACACAGAGGCTAAGGTGCTGCTGCCTATTTATAGCCAGATGGGTTAAATAAAGTGCCTTATTCATCCCTGAGGTTTAAACAAATTCCAGAGAGGACAAAGGGCCTTGTGTCTTTTTCCCCACCCATTTATTTTTGGCCCAGTTTGTACATGCAGAGCTAAAACTTGTTCCAAGGGTGATTCAAAATAAGACTAGAGAGTTATTTGCTGGCTCAGCATGAACCACTGTCCTGCTAGAAATAATCTGTATGGTTTTCATATGCATTTTATGAAAAAGAAGTTATTAAAAACTGTAAATTTTGGTGTGTGCAAACCAAAATTTTTGGTGAGTACAAACCCTGCTTGCAGATCCATTGACATTGTTTCAATTTGCTGGCATTGCTTGAGGTTCAGCTGAGGGGTGAGTTTGGGTATCAAGGGGAAGAGATAACAAATAAAATGATGGTATTTTAAACCCTTTTTTTTTTTAGAAATGCTCAGCAATTTTTTGAAATAAACAGAAAAGAGATGGTGCTTATCACGCTAAGCTGCTGTCCCAAGCCAGGCCAGCTTGCTGAGTCAGTACCCTTTATATTGCATTCTGCAAGGCTTTTCTGGTTTCTCACAGTGATGTGTGCCCTTCTCACGTGCAGAACCTCAGCATGTCTGGGCAGGAGAGCTGCTGGCCGTGCCTCACTGTGTGAACAACCCAGCAAACTACATTGCTTAGGTGGCTGCCTCTCATTCCAGCAAATAGGAAAGAACGGATTCAACTCACAAATAACCCAGATGTGTAATTACCTCATTTTCAAAATCGGTGTTTTTGTCACAACCTGGGATCTGGCTCAGGTTGTGATAACCACTAATGTAACCGAGCCAAAGCTTTCCTTCCAAGTGATTGGACTTTCAGCTCTTTAGGGCAGCAGCTACCTTGTGGTTGTTTGGTACTGGTAATACCTTAGGAGCACAGTGCCTGCTGCAGTGGGCTCTGCTCTGCAAGCACAAGGGTTGGGGGGAATTCAGCAGGAGACACCTGCAGTGTTTTACCCACATAGCTGTGCCTGGTCCCTGCCCTGCCTGAGGCTCCAGCCGTGCCTGGCCCGTGCCTGCCCCACTCTGGGGTGCCTTTCTGCATATTGCCCCTCTCCCGTCTGCCCCCAGCCCTGCTCCCCTCGACAGCCCACATGGGGAGCACAGCTGTGTGGGTGAGCTGGCTCTGGCAAGGACAAAACCAGCAGGGCTGAGCTGCATTCACCACTGCAGGTGCCCCAGGACCAACCAAGAGTGGGCTGAGACAAAAGAAGGCAGGTGAAATGGTCCAAGAACTGCTCAACACATTTGCCTGAAAGTAGAGTAACAGTGACAGACAGCTGTCTCTCCAGTTATTTTTCCTGGTTACTCTTGAGTTGCCAGAAAAAAAACTATAGACAAATTAACTAATTTGTTCTTCTGGGTGTTTTTTTTTTTTTTTTCCCCTCCAGAAAAGCTCTCATGTATTTATTTGAAGACATAAAGTGTTTCTGCCATGCAGAACTCTGCCAAGAGCTGTGCTTGTTATTCCAGATTTACAATAAAAATGTTGTGCAAATGACCTAGATACATAGAGTACGGCACTTAAGTGGGGATTTGGCTAAATCCAGTACACATATCTAATCAGAAAACATCTACAGGCTTGGGAAAACACCATGATGGGATCTTAGAGAGTCTTAATATATAGGCAGTTATAGGTTACATGAGAAGAGACAGGTAATACTGCATTGATGCTGGGAACTCTCTCTTGTCTCATTCTGTAACATCTGCTGGCCAAAGGAAAGAATGAAGAGCATCTTGAGATGTAAATCAACCTGATCCACCACCTCCATGCCTGAACTGAAGTCATTTGACCTCTTGAGTCTCACGCTTAGAAAATTGGATAAACGGCTGATTCTCAAAATGAGAACCAGATGCTGCTACATTTTAGTAAAATCTTCCTGCTTGTGGAACTATTCTTACTTAGAGAGAAAAATCCACAGGCAACAATTTTGTGCTTTGAACGCCAGAGGATGTGAGTTCTTAGCAGATGCATAGCTGCAGATGGCAGGATAAGGCCCGTGCTTTGCACCAGAGCAGAACACAGCTCTCACTATGATGTGACCGTGCCTGGAGTATTCACAAACAACAGAGATTCTGTAGCAACATATGCTATAGGCATTGCATCGCAGTGGGTAGGTTTGTAAATGCTGCACCACTGCAGAGCAGTGAATTTACACAAGTTAAACACACACAAAGTGAATGAGACAGACTGGCACAGAGCACATGATGACAAACATCAGATACTAAACTTTGCTAGGGTGACCATCAGCTCCGCTCCAGAGGATACCACTGCCCTCTGTGTTATGGTTTGTTACCAACTCCAACCAAAATGCCCTGCACATGTGAAAGAGGAATTCCCAGTGTGTAATGTGAAAACAGCCAACACATACTCAACTTTTATCACAAAGGCATAAACCAATCCCAGCTGTATCCATGCTCCTGGGCTAGGTCTGGTGATGTTGTGCTCATGAACCTCAAATCTGATGTTTCTCTGAGATCAGGTGTGTGCAGAGGTAATTCCTGTGAGTTTGTAGACCTGATTCTATGTAGGTAATACACTGAATTTGGACATTTGGACTGTTACTGGATCTTACTTTCAAAGTGGTTGTGGCCCCATTCATCTGGTGTGCATTTCTTGGCAGCTTTGCTGGCCCTCCCCTGAGGACTTTCCTCACGTGTCTTCTTGCAGAGATCAGGTAGCTCAACCAAAGGAAGGATTAAAAACCAAAGAATGGGATCCCTTACAATGCTGACATGCTTTCCTCTCCATTTTGGAAAATGGAGAATATTGCAAAAGGGAATGTTAACCCAAGCTGGTCTCTTCTGCAGCAGAGGCTGGTGGTTTTGGCCCACAGCCTGGAGAAGAAGTCAACTAATATGCCACATCTTCTCTAAGCAACCTAGTTTCTGTGTGAATTTCTACATGACTAGCACACAGAGTGCATATTAAAGATTAATGCACGAGACCCTGCAGATTGCAGCTCCCTGAAAGGCATCTCGCAGCAGGTCTTTGTTAGAGCAGATGGACACACCCCGGGGGGGCTACAGCACATGCAATGCCTCTCTGCACTTTCTTCTTCAGCCTAATGCCTCTGAACTTCATCAGCAGCCTCAAAACATCCATAAATGATTCAGAAGAAGATGGATGAACCAGGGGGGAGAAGTGTCTTTTGCTGGGTTGTAGGGGACCCTACACCACTGTTCTGGTTCTTGTTCCACCACAAGCATAGGCATAGCCACTGTACCTGTCTGAGCTGAAGTTACACAAGATTTATATGGTCAGTCCCCAGATTTTGAACTCCTCCTTATTTACTGTCCTGAGAATATCCATCTTTCCTCCGTAAAGCGTTCTGCGTTTTTACACCTGACGCCCACAGTTACTTAAATGTGTGGGACTTCTCATCAGTGGGGTCTGGTCCAGGAGACATTGTCCTCACAGACAGGCAGGTTTTGCCTGCATCTTTTTGGGGCAGGGGGAAGGTTGCTGTACAGTTTTTAAGTCTTCCCTGCTAAGAGCATAGCACTGAGATGACATGCTGGTTAAAAGCAGTGGCACTCCTATTGTTTTTTCTCTTTTCACCCCAAACTTAAAAGCAGCAATTTATGTGCCTAGCATTTCAGAAGTGTTTAAAATTACAGAAGACTACCAAATAATGCCCACACAATGTGACACTGCACACTGCTGCTTAGCAAATTGGACAAGAATCACACATGATGCAAGAACACGAGTTTAACAACAGTGTTTTCACTTGCAGCTCCTGGAGACAGTAATGGTTTGCACAAAACATACTGGTGAGGCTGGCATGATTTAGGGATTACATCTTCAAATTAATGGGTGGAAACATGCATGCAGTTACCAGAAGTTGTTACACTTCAGTTTTTGACTCTTCTCCTTTCTGACATTTGCTTTTGTGTTGCATTTCTGGTGCTGACACTGAGCTTTATACACAGAGAGCGAAATAGGTCAAATATTCTATGTTCCTATCAGCAGTCACCTGATGTTGCTACACACCCATCTCTCCTCTCCAGGATACAGCTGCCTCTGTTGGACATGAACAGCTGAGAGGGCTGAGGAGCCAAGCCTGTGGCTGCAGTGATGGTTGGCCAAGACCTGCTGCTGGCAGAAACCTTCCTGCCTGCCCTGAGTAGATGACAGTGCTCAACCCTCCCCAAGTGCCACCAAACCTACACCTTCAAACTCAATTATTGGCCTTTTGCTACCCACAGGTACCTCACCACGTCTACAGCTTCTGTACATGGGAAAGCAGAGAGGCAGGTACAGAAGCTCAGGCACATGGTGGGTCTATTGGGGCTATTCTGTGCAGAACCAGGAGTTGGACTCCATGATCCTTGTGAGTCCCTTCCAGCTCTGGTTAGTCTATGATTCTGTGCTGAATACTGAGATTGCATCGTGTGGCATTCAGTCCCACTCCTGCCAAGCATCCTGTGTGGTGCCACCAGCTCCTCAATTCCTCTGCTCTGGGATGACTCACTGATCTGCAAACTTGGGCAATGACAGGTTGTTTTCTGAACTTGCATCTAGTTTTAGCAACTCTGTATTTTCCTAAAAAACCATTCAGCCATGCAACTTAGCCTGCAGCCTGTAACATCATGTAAATTAATTTTTATTATCCGTCATTCAAAAGGAAGCTCCTTTTTGCAGAAGTACATGTTTCAAAACATGTAACAATCTCCACTTTCTTCAAGACTATGTTTCCTACTGGAGGAAAAAAAGTGTACCCAGCCCAGCTTCCAGAAACACACTGCTCACCATAGAAACTATAAACTAAAACAATCCTACTGGTGATTACAGCTCAATGGAGCATTTTAGTTAATAGGTTATTTGAGTAAGAGGGATATTTGCAAAACATCGCTGCTAATCCTGCTGTTTGCTGTGTGTGGAAGGGCTCCAGCCGATTGCAGTGACACTCCACCCATGAGGAGTGGGCAGCAGAGCAAGTGACACAACGAGCTCTTGCCTTTTTCACCAAAATAACCTGTCAGCAGCCATATTTCAATGTAAACTAATCAGGAATATACATGAGACTATTACTCCATAGCAGTTTAACTTATTTTTCCTCTCTCTGTCCCAGCAGAGCTGTTCAGGATTTGCTTGCACATCACCTGCACTGGATGACCATCACTGCCTGCAGGATAGCCAAGGCTGGGTGTGACTCATGGGGTAACGAGGGTAATGAGTCTCTTGTGCTGTCCCAACTCAATTATCCTTCTCTTTCCCTTGAACAGTCCTGGGCCAACATCTGTCTTGCTTGGCACAAGTGGAAAATTCTAGGAGTGATCCAAGCAACGGTTTATGAGCCTGAATCTTCCCTACAAGGTGACTCACGTCAGCTCACCTGGCTGCAAGTGCCACCAAACTCATGCTAGAGGGTCTTGTATGCACAGATGAGTAAAATGGTGACACTGGGGTTGAGCTCAGCTTACCTCTACCACCAAGAGCATGTCCTTCGGATTTACCTTTCTGAATTCTTACTCATTCCATTTAGCACAGGTTGATTTCTGTCTGCCCATCCTCTGTTTCCCATGAGAAGTCACAAGTTAAATTTTAAAGGCAAGCATCTAAACAAATTTATAGGCTACATCAGGATTTTCATCTTGGAAGAAGCAAAGCCATAAATTTCCCATACATGTTCTTTGAAAATCATGCCGTTTTTGATTCATTGTTTTTGAAAGTCTTTCTGAGCCAGAAAACGCAGACCTCTCTGGGATATTCATTTTGAAAGTTGAACAAAGGATAGAAGCATCATTTAGGAGTCTGTTCAACACTCCAGAAGATGAACAACCCAAATATGCAACTGCATATATTATCTTCCTTCTGCCCGGGTGACAGCAGCCTCTCCATCACTCAGACAAAAAGCACATGAATACTTAACAGGGGCCAGCACTCGGGAATGTGAATGTTCAAGATATCAAGTGCCTGTTTCAAGAAATTGGAACAGCTTTTGCAAAATACATTACAAATTGAAGACACCTGTATCTGTGCAGATATTTGCAAAGACTGGGTGGTCTAGGCAGGACCAGGGGCCATAGGATTGTCAGCTCCAGGTGTTCAAAAGTTCTACAGTTTTGGCTTAAAAGTGCAAGATTTAAAACAAGAGGATCTGGGCTCCCTAACTGCTTTTTGCAGCAGAGGCACAGGAGAGGTCCTGCATTTTCAGTCACTACAGCACAAAGGGCTGAGAAGAACCTTTAGAAAATCCCCAAACTGCAGTTCTCTGATAGTCTCATGACTCCAGGTGCTAAATTTCCAGAGACAGAAGGTGAGCTAGAGAGAGCAATAAACCCTAGTTAGTGATACTGCCTTGGAAACTCGTTTTCTGTCACCATTTCAAGCTGACTCTGTGATGCTGGGCCAGTCACTGAGTCCCTCTGTGCTAAAGCAACACAAGGACATCAGCCTCAGGGCCAGACTCCTGCGCATCCCGCACTCACCAAGGGACGCAGGGCAGCTCCCCAGGGGGCACATGGAAAGATGCAGTGCCTGGGAAGCAGGACTCATTACAGTCAGCCTGATACACACCAGGAAGCTCAAGCTGTGCTACAGGAAATCCTGAGGAAAGAGGTGGTTCTAGTCCAACCTCTCCCAGTGACTTACACACTGGTGTCAAGGGGTGTTTGCCTCTGCTCAGCTCTTGCAGCCAGGAGCCTTCCTGGGGCTACCTCAGCCTTCCCCGCTTCCCACCCCAACATGTGGGGAGCCCCACAGGCAGAGAAAGGAATCTCAGGGCTCCCCTCTACCAGGTCAGCTGGAAAACACAAAGCTCAGGGGCTGGTATAAGGGGAGATCTGGGGACAAGAGGAAGTGAGATTCTAGGATTTTCAACCCTTGATCGAGTGAATCCTCACTCCAAAATACATTTTAATTCACATTTACCTGCCAACTGGCTGCCCTGAGCAGCAGCATACGGGGTCTTTCTTTTCCTTTCACAGATGAACAGCTGTTTGTTGTTGCGTGCAAAGTGTAGCAGGTTCTTTGCTTTTTAAGGTATTCAAAATAAACTGCAGCCTCACAATTCCCTGGTGCTTTACAGAGCAATCACCTCTGAGGCAGGAAATGAGGTCAAATCCCTCAGGCAGACATGAAAACTCCTGAGGCTTCCTTCCTTCCCAGTGTGTGCACCAGGCAGCTGAGCCCCCAGGTGTGAAAGTGATGGCTTCATCCTGATGCTGCCTCCTGGGGACAACACTGAGCCATTCAGACAGGATGGGAAACATGCCACTGACCATTTTCAACTCAGAAAAATTGCAGAATAATTTAGATTGGGAGGCATCTATAGACTTTAGTTGGTCTAACCCTGCTCAAAGCATGGCTACCTTTGTTGGCAGAGACCATAGCTGTGTTCCATTGAATCTTGAACACCTAAATGGACAGTATTACCACATGAGGATGTGGCACCTGCTCTCCTGCTTCACCACCCTCTTGAAGAAGTCTTTTTTCCTTATGTCTCATCCCTTTCTACACTATGTGATTGTTACCTTGAGCTCTTTCACTTCACACACCTGAGAAGAGTTTGCCTCTTCTCCACAACCATCCCCTGCTGATTAGACAAGACAAGACAGAAGGGAGATCTGAGGATTGGAAAGGTGGGCTTAATAAAAAGAGGAACCATTGCCCCAGACTTGGTGCTCAGGACATCTTGGCTTAGTGACTCATCCAGCATCAGCCTCTGTGACACTATTGGCAGGTAATCAGAGGAGTGTGGCTCCAGGGTGTCCAGCTCTCAGAGGAATAACTTGGTGTTACTAGAGGAGGTCAGTTTCTCACTGCTTCCATCTGGATGCTTTGGAGTAGATTTTTTCCACATGGTGATCACCTGCCATGAGGATTATGCTTGAAAACACAGGTGTTTCTTTGACATCTAAATAGCAGCTTAAGAAAATGTGCTGGATCTGATAAGTGCAGAGCAGATGGTCTGTGAGGTCTCTGTCCTTAACCCCTCCAGCCATAAACTGGACATTGTAAGACTCTTTCTGTTCCCTTTATCTGTCTTCACCAGGGCATTTTCAAGGTCTTTGGGTACGGGCTGTCTTTCCTGAGTCCATACAATGTTCAGCAAACAGCAACTCTGGTTGTATTTGGGTCTTGTATGACATAAACCACAGATAGTAAGCAGGTGGGACTTTCTCTCCATGGTTGTTGCTGTAGCTGTGCTACTGGTGACTCACAGATCAATACACTTCACTTGCACCAGAATTTTCATGGGTAAAGGAGGTGTTTCCACGACACAGATGTGGAGAAGCCATGGTGACAGTGTGTGTGGGAGGGGGGCCCTACAGGTGCCTCAGGTGCTCCTTGTCACACCAGCCACACTGTGCACTGCCATTGCTAAAAAGTGGTGGATGACAATAGCAATTGCTATTTTCTCCTGTTGGGACAAGTACCCCTCTGTTTAAAAATCCACACCTCTGTGCACACCTACACAATACTCCAAACTGTTACAATATGTGGACTGTGATGATATGAATAACATAAATATTCCTTTGTACTTGTTAAAAGATTTGAGCTCTCCCCTCCACCCACCCACCCCTGTGTGCCTCTATATATCTGATAATATGGGCTTATAAAACACTGCTGTTATTCCTGTGGGGTTTGGTTATTTAACATTGTACTGAGCAAAGTTATCAGAGCAATCCTGACGGACCAAAATAACTCTTTGTTTCTGATGTGGTGTTTGCAAAATGGGAGCCAAAAATAGCTATTGGCTGGTTGACTTGAAACACTGCTGACCTTTCAGCACACCCAGCAGAATCCACCAGCACAGAAATCCCTGTGCTCTGGGTGTGCATGCAAACCACCCTCTATTCATCTCTCCAGCATCTGACTCCTACTAAACTTGGGTCACTCGAGTCCAGTCCCCTGTGTCATGTGCTGAAGGGGAGAGAGGTGTCAGCTCCACATGGGAAAACTGTTTGGTGTTCCAGGAATTCCAGGAGGGGAGAGGTCTGTAAGAGCACACCAGCACCTGCCCCATTTCTGTGACAGCTTTGGGTGACCCAGAGCCAGTCACAACCCTAAATATGTTTTGAACAGTTTCCCCTCTACACACAGAGACAGACTTGGGCCTGGATTCCAGATGGAAGTCAGGAGGCCATTCCTGGTTGTGCTCAGGGTGGGTGTCCAGCTTTCTGCTGTGTGTGCCCCCTTTTCCTCACTGGTTTGTTCTTCTCCATCCTGCTCAGGACTTCGCTGGCCAATGCACTGACTAACACATAACACCCCTGAAGAGGCAAAATGTGTCCATTAAAGGTGTCCATGAAAGGTCCATGAAGCCCTGATCCCTGCAACTCCTTTATTCCTGTATAACCAACTCTCTAACTCTTCCGTTTCCCCTGTGGTTTAAGATCCTCCCTTGATCAAGGACCATTTTATCCTCTGTTTCATTCTGAACCTGCAGCCCCACACCAAAGGGTAAGGACTTCAGAAATTCCTGCACAGGTCTCATTCCCTCTTCTCCTCAGCCATGCAGATGACTGTGAGAGTGTTGCCTGCTCATCTCTACTCCTTCCCACAGTGCCTTCTGTCCACTGTTACTCCTTCTCACCATTCTCCCACCTGCTTAGCTGAGAGAAAAATCCCAGAGCACACAGGAATGAAGGCACCTGGTAAATCAAGGAGCCAACTGAATGTGAAGAGACATCAGGAACAAATTCAGGCATTAGCCAGAGAAGAGGGGAGATGTGCTCCTTTTCCAAGGGTCTGTTCTTGCCTCGGTCCGTGGAATCACCAGTGGAAAACTCCAAGAGGCAGAGAAGACCCTACCAGACTGACTGAGTCACGCTCAAAAGAGAAGCCTTGCAGCTCCAATTTTTCCCTAACCAGCCTTCCTTGACCTGACACAAGGCACAGCACTTCATTTGCAGGATACAGAGTGATATAAGACATCATCACAAGGCATGAAGTGAAAATGTCTTTGCTGGCTATGTTTGAAGAAAACATCTGCTCATGCTGGATCTTGAGGGAAGCTCCAGACTGGATCCAAAGCTCTGGTGATGTGCAGAAGTGGCTGAGGGGAACTGAGAGTGCAACACTGCTTTGACAATTTTGAGACAACTTTCCCTGCACTGCACAGAGCTTGTGGAAAGGAAAGGCTTGAAGAAATCACCTGTGAAATTCCTGAAAGCCCTTGTCATGCACACTGTGAATATTTTGAAGGTTCACACATTTGGGTGCATTTAGGGGAATTTTTAAAGAGTAAGATGGTCCTGATACAACACATCCACCAAATTTCAAATCACTCCTGCAATTCTTTCATAAAATGGGCAAAACATTATGTTTTCTTATGCTTTATTCTCAGAAACTGCTACTTTAGGTTAACATTTTTAGGTATACAGTAAATATATTCTGACCTATCTCAGTCAGAATGCTCTTAATGCTACATTTTAGCCCAAACAGGAAAAAGCTGCAAACTAAACAATAAGCTAAAAAAGGTCTTGTTTTTGGCAAATTCAGGCAAGCGACTTGAATAGCAGGTAGCCTTAGCAGGACAGCCCGTTTTAGAATACTGATGGGCCTTTCCAAAGATAATGCTGACAGCAAAAGTATTCCTAAACGTGCTGTAGGAGTACAAGAGAAACAACAAAAAGGGGGAACCTGAAATTATTAATAAATTCTACTGATTTGGATATTACATACTCTCCCTGTATACTACAAGAAATGCACAGGTACTGGTTAGATACTGAAAAATATCTTAGAGTGGACGTCCTGGAAAGAGACTAGTCCTACATTTAAATAATTTTCTAATGGTGTTGGGATCAGACCAATTGTATAAAGGATGTTCTATGCCAGCACCAACCCCACTGGCCTACCTCAAATATGTTTTTATGTAAAAGAGACAAAATTTGTAGGAAGAGAGGCTGAAAGCAGAAAGAGATGAGCACCTAAGCTGTGCAACTCAGCCATTTTCAAACCTGGTTTGATCCACATTGGTGCTGTGGGTCACTGTGGCAAAGTTGTTACTCTCCATCTGACAAACCTGCTGACACCAGCAGGGATTTCACTCGAAGAATATAAGCAGTAATAGGCAGCAGACAGATACTTCAATACATACTGGCTGTTCTATTAGCCCTTTCAGTGGTTATGATAAATTCTTGCTTTGCTGCTTGTTCACAAGTTGTTTTCAGAAATTATCTGCAAGAGAATCTGGCTCAGGCAACATCGATCTCAGATTTGACCTGCTTGTGTTCTGTTGCTTCACATCCTTATTTTATCATTCTTCAAAGCAAGTGTATTTTCCCTGTAACAAGACCATCTTGCAGAGGGTTGGCATACAAAGGGCAGATTATCAGAGAATCAAGAGCAAAGCCCTTTGGGACACTTGTGCAAATTGCAGCTGAGGCAGATGGTATTTAAACAGAACGTCTGGGCACAATTGTTGTGGGGGGGAAGAGAAGCCACAGAGGATCTGGAAGGCAGAGTGACGAGATCTTGTAGCCTTGGCAACACCTTCTCCTGATTGCCCACATCAAATGCAGAGGATAGGGCATGAAGGGGGTTGCTAATCAAGTGCCATCTTTGATGAGCTTCTTAATTTCTGCCATTCTTTTCTGAAGGGCTCCCACATTTCTCCCAGCCCATGGAGAAGTGGTGTGCATTTGCTCAAAGGAGGATCAAGCAGCTTAAGTACCACAGTAAGTAACTCAGGACCTCCAAGCTACCCCATGAGATATAAAGGGCACACAAACACAGTTTTCAGGTGTACCCGAGGGCAGGGAGGGCCTCCTCTCCACACTCCTTTTTTGCTCACTCCCCGACCCATGGTGACATGCCAGGTAACACCAGGCTATTCTCTTTGTAGTCAACGGAGAAAATCAGCTGTTTCTAGAGGGAGATCTATTTAATTTTTGAGTAGATATTTAAAATTAAGGGAAACGAAGAGTCTCACTGCATAAGACACAAAGAAAACTACACGCAAAACCTGTGACTTTGGGGTCTTGAGAGATTTCCAAGAAGATTGAAAAAACACAGGAATTTTTTCTCTACACCCCCTCTGGCATAATCACATCAAGAATTGCCTGGAAAAACATTCATTTAGATGACAGAGAGATGATGTTTTTAATTTGACATCTCTAAATTTCAGAATAAAACTTTCTGCATCGCCTGCTAACTAACCCTAAATGTGCAGCTTCAGTATTTTACCTGCAAAAGTGTTTCTAAGGCTTTGTCTGCTAAAGAAAGCAGTGAATAAACAACCTGTACTCTAATGTAAGCAATTCTTGTTACCCTGGGATTGTAGGAGGAGTAAATAAACAAGGAGTATCTGCTGCAAGGGTAAGTATTTGAGGGACAAATGGGTAAATATGGAGCTGAAAAATCAGAAAGAAAAAATAAAATTCAGCTATTTTCAAAATCCTCCTCGACTTAAGTTACAGGGTATGTGAACGTAGCTCCCTTTTGCAGGCTGCAGTCCCCACAGAACCAAGCAGCCACTGCTCTTCACCTCTGCTCTGGTACGTATGGACCAGAACCTTCTGGCCAGAACAAGGATGAGGCTCTTGCAGAAGATTTGCCCAGACATTTGTCTTTCTCCCTTCAGTGACATCTGCCCCAATCTGCTCCTTTTCCTCCATAAGCAGCACGTTCTCAGCAGCATAAATGAGCACCTTTTGCATTCCACAAGTCCCAGTCGGGAAACCTTGTTTGGCATCTGAACTCTGATCTTCACTGACACTTTGGCCTCACCTTTCAGGACTCTCCTGCTGCTCAGTTTTACATGTGCCTTACAGTAGCTGGGGGATGCTCTGAGCACACCTGTACCCCCATCCCCTCAATACTTCAGTGCTGGAGCCACGCGCAGCTCCAAACAAAGCCTGTGAACATTCCCTAAGAGCCAATACGGCTGTGAACAACTATTTTTCTCTCCCATTATGGACTATTGACACAGCTGTTCTCTTCCATCACTCACCCTATGGAGCAGACGTATAATTTCCACATGAAAAGAACGTTAATAAAATTTTCACCTCTCCTCACTAAACTGCTCTCCCACGTGAATGATCTGCAGGGACAGACTTGAACAAGAGCAGCTCCCGGGCAGAGGGCAGCGCTCCGTGCCCTGGGCACGGCACTGCCACACCCAGCACAACCCCCGTGTCCCTTGTCCCCAGGCCGGGGCAGCGAGCGGGATCCCCGGCAGCGGGAGCAGCGCTGAGCCGGCAGCATCTTCTGGGTATCTTATCAGACTTTTTATTTTTTAAATATGAGAATAATATTTCTCTTTGCCTGTGTGGCGAGCGTTCTGGGTGGGTTTGCAGCGCTGCTCCTGGGAGAGCATCCAGCGTGCTCTGCCGTGTTTGGAAAGGGTGGCTCCCGCCCCACGCCAGCCCTGCCGCTGATGACATTGGCAGCTGCGGCACATTTGGCCCACGGAACTTTCTCTCCTCGCTGGTTTTCATCCCATCTCTCATGTTTTTTTCCACCCGACCTCCTCCCTCCAGGACAAAGATAATCGTCTCCCTGGCTGCTCCTTGCGGTTGCCCCCGCTGCCCCCCAGCCGTGCCACGTGTCCCCACGGCCCCTGTTTTCCAGCGCTGCCACCAGCCGTGGGATGCAACCTGAAACCCGGCAGGAAGCTCCCGCCCGTTCCCATCCCTCGCAAGCCGGGACTCGCCTGTTTTTAGCAGCTTTCTGCACCGCCGTGCTGTGAAGGTAAAGAACGGCCAGGAGGTACAGAACCGGCCCAGGACTGGTTCGGGAGTCCCACATCTCTCTGGCTGTAATGGTGTGGAAATGCTCATGAACTGGAAAGTCACAGCAGTCTCATCCAGAGCAGTCCCATCCAGGCAGGGAGACAGCATCCTAAGGCTTTGGGAGGAGGCAGACACCTAACTCTGGCAAAGAGACGTGCAGCCTGCCTCGGCCAAGGAGCAGCAGGGAAGGATGGAGATGTGCTCCCTGCAGGTACAGTGCAGTGAGGAAAACCAGAAAAAGTGGGTTAGCTCCTACACCAATGGCTCTGCAAGCCCCCTGTGAGAGCATGAATATCCTGCCGTCCCTAGGGACCAGAGCTGTGTCCAAGCAAGCACACACAGGGTATCCAGGCGAGCCCTGAGCATGTCCATGCTGGTGGCATGAGTGTCCTTACAGTGTGATTGCTCATGGGGCTCCCAGCCACCCCCATCAGACCTGTCCCCACTGGTGTCACTGCCTCTCATGGTAGACATGTCAGACAAATCTTCAAGGGACCCTCCTGGCCCTTTTCCTCCCCCTGCGCTCTACAAATACACAAAATTCGAGAGCCAGGTTTTGTGAGCAGAAGAGAACAGAAAACCCTTTGGTGTAGAAAAGAGTAAAAATTCTCAGAATAGAAGTAACCAATGTTTTCAGTTCAGACTGTTGCTGCAAAGATGGTTTTTCTCCTTAGCTTTCCCCAGCTCAGGTGGGTCTTCCTGCATAGATACCAGTCCTTTCTGGGGACCAGCTCTCTCCATTACCTCCAAGGCTGGGCTGTGTGCCATCTCTGTCTGTGTCAACAAAACAGAAAACAGAAAGCTTTGTACTCTGTGTCCTCCTTTATAGATTTTATAGGAATATAAGAGTTCCCTGTGAAAAGATCATACATCTCCTGTCATATCTTTGCTGCACCTCAGCTCAGATTTAGCCTGATACCCACTGGTGGGTGAGCCTCGTCACCAGTGTAAGCAGTTTCCTGTGTTTGCTGCTGCTTTGAAAACAACAGTTCTCAGATGTTTGCATTTTTCCATGATAGCAAACCCAGCTCCTTTCTTGCCCCACTTTGGCACTCAAAGCTGAACCAATCTGTGGTTCAAAGAGGTGAAATCAACATTGCTGTCCCTCTGTTTAAGGGGCAGTCACTTCTTGCCAACTGCTCAGAGCACCTCAGCACCTCCAGGTTCATTCCCATCTGATATGCAACAGCAGCAACCCAGAAAGTCCCAAATCTGTCCTTCAGAATTGAGGAGGTGGCTTGAAAAACTCGAGGTTTGCTACACTGGGTGTGATTCAAAGATACACTTACGTTCTTTTAAATTTCATTTAAAAAGAAATGAAGTTTCTGCATCTAGGATCTGAGATTTTAAGAAAACAGTAAGTATTTAAATCACAAAACTTAGCAACACTCTCATTACTAAGAGCCTTTTTCTGAGAACACCAAATGGTTGGGCAGCCAAAGGCCAGGTTATGAGATCTGTGTAGCAAAGGCGTCACCCTACTCACAAAAACACATTTTTCATAATTCCTTTTGTGTGCCAGTTGGAAGAATGCTCCTGTAAGGAAGATACCTGGATTGCTCAACAGCTCAGGATCTGATTTCCAGTTCTGCTGCAGTTTTTCTTTTTGGGTTCAAAGAACTGATGCTCAAAGTCTCTTTTCTTCAGTTTCCCCATTTGAAAACTAAGGAAACCAGTGATCTCTCAAAATGGCCAAGACTCTAAAATTTTGTTTTCTTTTATTCAAGTTTCCAAAGAACTTAGAAAAGTCACACAGAAAGAACTATAAACTACAAATCATTATTTTTCATACGAACTTTGTCTTGAACCAAACTCTCCTCTTTGACCCACAGTCCTTAATTGACACTGGCACGTTCTTTCCTTCATGCCTTAAATTGCTTCAACATAAATTAATTAAAATGTAAATTAAATGATAGCTTGTGGGCAGATTGCAATTACCACAATTTAATCTCTCACTGTTACATCCCATGGTACCAACAGGTCTGTGCAACAGGCATGCCAGTTAACAGCAGATGATAAAGATGTCTACCATCACTTACCTCTCTACTTCAGGTTGTTCAGTAAATGTTGTCTTGCACAATTGGTATACGAGTGCCAGTACCATCAGACTGAGATGGAATGAGGTGAGAGAATGAGGTCTTCATTCAGCAGGAAAAAAAAGAGAAAGAGGCCCAAAACGTTGGACAAACCTTGAAGAAACCTCATAAAATGTTCTCCATGTGGTAAACATCTCCAGATGGTTGCTGAGGTATTTAACTGAAGAAGCATAGTTAAAGTTTCTTTTGTTACTGTACCTTCACTTCCATCTAGGTGAGAATGGATCAGCCTTTCCACTATACCTGTGTATTCAGAGCCCTCAAGTTCACCGCGTCTTTAGGCTGAAATTACCATGTATCATAAAAAATGTCAGTAATTAACTTGATTATGCCAAATCTGAAGACAGAGTTGGGGGAGTCATGTTTTTTCTTGCTTACCTAGAAATAGAAAATAAAAGATTTTTAACAGGAACATGAAAAAAAAAGGGCATTTCCAACAACTCTGAAATAAATGCGGTTTATCAACAGTCATCGTGAAATCCATTATTTTGTTTGAAAAAAGGTGGTGGAAACTCAATTTGTTTAACGCCAGAAAACCCCAGAGCTTGTGATCTTCAGTGTCTGACATGCCACAGGAACAGCCACAGATCTGGCAGTGAGCCTTCAGCAGGGCAACAGCCACAGCCAGGGCACTGAAATCTTGTTGCTCAGGGCTAGTCAGGTTCTGAATATCTTCAAGGATGGAGGCACTACAGCTTCCCTGAGCAACCTCTTCTGGTGTTCAGTCACAGTCAAGGCTGAGCTCATGGGAGAGTGGGAAGAAACAGCTGCCTTGTGTTCAAGACACGAAGAATTATAGAATCATGGAAGGGTTGGGTTGGAAGAGGTCTGAAAGATCATCCAGTTTCAATCCCCTTCCTTGGGCAGGGACACCTTCCACTAGACCAGGTTGCTCCAAGCCCCATCCAACCTGGCCCTGAACACTCCCAAGGATGGAGCAGCAACAGCTTCTCTGGGCAACCTGTGCCAGGGCCTCTCCACCCTCACTGTAATAAATTCTTGCCTGTTTCAAGTTGGCACGAGGGGTCCTGAATTCCTGCCACCCCCTGCATTCATTCTTGCAGCCAGAGAAGCATGGTGAGTGTTCCTTGTGGGAGGTGGGCTGGAGGTCCAGCTGCAGCCTGTAGTGCAGGGCATGCAGGCAGCTCCAGCCACATTTCCAGCGCCCAGAATAAACCCTCGGTGTCTCCAGGTGCATGTGGAAAATCAGTACTTGTGCTGTGGTGCTATCTATGTATGCTGCAATTTGTCCAGTTCCTGCAGTCAAACAAGCCTATTTTTGTAGGGCTGCTGAAAACATGGCCCTTAATTAGCACCTGCAGCAGGGAGTGGGATTATCCAGCAGATGAGATTAGCAGCCTTGCTGCTCTCAGGGATGACACATTGGCCGCCTGAACTCCAGGCAGCAGCCCTGCTCTGAGTCACATTTTGTGCCCTCTCCAAAAGTAATAATGCTGGTTTTTAAATTTATGGAAGAGTTTATCCCCTGTACTTTTGTAATCAGTTCTTTCTTGGCTCTTTGTATGCAGTGTTAAGATTAAAAAAAAAAAAAGTCTGGGTTTCATACTTTGGCATGGTCACTGAAAATGCTTACTGCTGCTATGGTATGCAAATGATGTACCTAGCCCTGGAGAGATGGGACAGAAAGTGACAGCGTGCCTGAGACCTGTCTCTGTCACAGGCACCCCCATGGGAAGCAGAATCAGACTGAGGAGATACAGCCCATCAGAAGAACCTGCTCAGAACAAAGACAGGCAGGGAGAAGAGAGATTATCCACCCTTTTCAAACGGTGAATGTGTTTAGGCATTTCCAAATCTGAGCAGAACACCTCCGCTTTCCAGCCTTTTAATGCATATGCTTTTGCACTGCTTTCCCTTCTTCCCTGTTGCTTGTTTTTGGCCACTGAGTGACATTAATGTTAGTTTTTCTTAACTAGGACTCTCCTACTCGTGTCCCTGCACAAGAGTGGCTCCACACATGTCCTAGAAAAATCAGCATTTTTGTTCACACAGGGTTTTTTTTTCCATTCTTTAACTTTTCCAAATTGAAGTTTTGAAAGGTTAGACAGTGGAAAAAGGAAGATTTGGAAAAAATATCTGAACATTGTACTTTCCCTGGCAAGCAGACGGAGGAAAAGTTGAGGGGAGGTGGTGGTGACGGTAGGGAGTGGAAAAGAAAAACCCGACTGAAAAAAAAAAAGAATTTTTAATTTTGAAAATTGACAAGTTGAGACAAAATCAATATTTTCACATTTCCTGAAATTTCTAATAAAATTTCAGCTTTGCCAAAAATGAAACTTTCCAATGAGTTCCCTCCCTCTTGTCACAGTAAAGTTTATTTCCATTGGAAAATATATGTGTATCAAATCCAGGAGGAAGAACAAACTAATACTGGAGCACCATGCCCAGGGCACAGGGTGGGTGCAGTGGGGAGCTGGGATAGAAAAGATGCTTATTATATTTGCAAATAGCTCCAGCATGGGGCAGGCTGCTCCGTGCTGGATCATAAGCGAATGTAAATTTACCCCCTAAAAATCAGAGAAATATTCTGTAGGATGAAATTCAATGAGGACACATTCAAAGCCTCAGCTACAGGAAAGAACAGGCTTTCCTGCTTATGGGAGATAAGAAGCTACTTTGGTATCAGCTGGGTAGGAAAGGAGATGAAAGTTTTAGTGGGTCACAACTTGACTGCAAATCAACATTGCTGTGGTAAAAAAGTCAGATACCGTACTGTGACACACAAACAGGATTGCTGCTGATAAGACACATGAAATAATTCAAGTCTCCTCAACACCAGATTTTAGCTTCAGCTACTGTGTTCAGCTGGGAGGCATTTTAAGCTCTTGAATTTGCTGGAGGGAGTTCAGAGGAGACAACAGCTGGAGTGAGCAAGGACCCAAAACCACAACTTGACCTTGAACTTGACCCACAGAAGACATGGTTCTGTCCTTCCTGAAGAAGTAGTGAAGAATTCAAAGGAAGTAAAGAAAAGAAGAAAGACTTTTTTTCCCTCATTTCAGCTGTGAATAGAAGAGTTATGTGCTCAAGTTACAGCAGGGGAGGTTCAGGTAAGATCCAGCAGAGCTTTGGGCTGGTGGAGCTGGAGCTGCTGACCAGAGGCACATGGGTCTCTCTCTCTGGATCTTTAAGAAGAGATTGGACAAGTACTTTGAGAAGTGGCACAGGTTTGCCATCCAAGATGACATCTTGTCAGTGCCCTTCCACCCAGTTTTCTGTGATTTTTAATAGTTCAGCAAGTAATGATTTTTAAAGCAGCTCCCAAAAGACTTGAAGCTTCCTGAAGACACCCAAAGCTTCCCTCTTTCTCCAAGCTTTTCCCACTGCCTTGTATTTCCACTGGCTTCAGTGGAACGAGGGCTCGCTGGCTGCAGCTCTTGGACCACATCAATGACTGCTCACAGTCAAACATTTAATTTACCTCCCAGCCACTCTCAGAGGCTCAGGAGCGAACTGCTATTTTTAAAGCCACCATCCTGCCACACTGGAACGTTTGCTTGTCAGTAGAGAGTGTGTTCGAAGAAATAATGACTGCCTTTTTATCCAAATACTATTATAACTTATGTTTAAAGTACACTGAAAAGCATGTTTCTGTATATTTGTGTGAAAGGTATATTTAAGGCAAATGTCCCTCCAACTCTACTCAATAAGCAAAGAGCACACAGCAACACTCCACTCCTGACATTTTAAAAGCTCTCTGATGTTCTTTTCTTCCTTTGACAATGAGGCCAATTTTCCTTTCCTGGCTGCCAGCCTGCCCTCACTTTCTCTTTCAGCACCTCTTGAAATTACCTTGACCTCACCTTTAAGCGCTCCCTTCTCCAGGACACTGAGCTCAGGTGGTGTGGGAGGTGTTGCTGATGGAGGAATGAAAGAGCAGACATCAGGGTAAGGATGAGAATATCATCAGCACTTGCTCTAATGAGGACCCAGCAGCCCCCTGGGGCCACCATTAATATTGATCCTGGGTCTCTCCTCTGCCCTGTCACTTCTCAGGGCTGCAAATCTCTGATGCTTCTTGGCCATCCTTCTCCACCAAGGACTGACTGACTGCCCCTGTGTTTCAGAGGTGAAAGAGTATGGACCACATTCAGTCCAAGCACTTTTCCAGCCATCATTTTCATGGCACAGCTCTGTCTCTTGCTGTTTTGCTGCTGACCTGACAGAGACAGATGTCGAATGCTGCTCACACACACATCCTCACCAAACAGAAGGTACCCCCCTCTCACAGCTGGAAAATACCCAGTCTTCTCATCTCACCTAGAGATTTAAACACACACACAAAGAATTACAGGCCTCCTCTTGATAAAAATAGGAAAATCATTTACCAGGTCCAAAACTGTGAGCATGTCTGCCGGAGGAGTTGCATTCCCAGTTCACAGGTACAGGGCCAGCACGGCTCTCCAGCTACATCTGCTTCACTTCAGGCCAGGTCTAACACAGGTTTGTCACTGCCCACAGACACCTGGGTGATGGACTTTGAGACCAGGAGCAACCAGCCATGCTCTACCCATAACTGCTTCAGTAAATCATTGCACTGAGGTCATCTCCTCATCAGTAAGCCCTGCCACATAAAAAAAAAAAAAAAAAAGCTGGCTTTTGAAAAAAATGGCATAGCCTTGAAGCTGGTGAAAGGCTTCTCCTTCACCATCACTGTGAAAGAAACCCTCTGTTTCTGCCTGTGACACCAAACACCACTGATCCCACCCTGTCAGCACAGCTCAGTCCTGCTACAGCAAAGGCTTCCCTCTGGGGCAACAACCCCCACTGCCTCCTGATATGATTTTTGGGCCATGCCTATACTTGAAAGACAAATCAGACTCAAGTAGGGTGTTAATTGTAAGTGCAATCCCCATTCTTAAATGCCACAACTCGTCTCAAGTGTGTTATGCTAAAACAGAACAGGACATTCAACCTAGAATAAAGCGGCTCATGCATAAAACCAGATAACTGCTATGGAAAAAGCTACTCCTGGGTAACTCCAGGCCAGCTCTGAGCATGCCAGCAAATGCAGAAAATGGCAGATTTGTGAGGTGTCAGCCAGAAAGAAGATCCAGCCCATATCTGTGCGACTGAAGAAACTTCGTAGGCCTGCAGCAGAAAGGCTCTGCACTCCATCAGCTCATAGTCAGTGCACTTCTGAGGGCATTCTCCTCAATGTGATTAGCAATTCCCACCTTGTCCAGGCTCAGACAAGTGGGTTATCCAATTATTTTAACACCCTGGCCCTTCTGAATTACTGCCTAGGGACATTGTCTACAGATAACTCCTACAGCTGATCCATGGTGGGGTGCTTCCTCAGCACCAAACACAGTAAAACATTAATTGAACATGCTAATTAAGCCCTAATGAGTCAATTTTTTACCATAGGTGACACACATTCGATGGCAAGCCCCACATGTTGTCCCAGGGTCTGGTGGCATCTCTGCAGTCCCAGTCCTACCCTTGTGCTTTTACCCAAATTTTTCACATGATTTTACCCTGAAGGGTAAATCTCACAGGCTAGTGAGATGAGCAGCCTCAGGGAAGGTGCTGATACTCACACAGCTCTTCCTGCACCCCAGGGTGGTGGACCAGGCTCCCCATTTCTCCAGTGCAAATCCCCACTGGTTTGGCTGCAGGCTTGGTCACAATCAACATCCCAGAACCCTGTGGCCTGTGTGTGATGCTGTGGTCCTCGCACGGTGTTGTAAATCTCTGTGTCCTTATCACTGATTTCTCACCCAGAACTACCAACTCTTTTTTATTTTCCCTTCTAAATTTTCTGGGCAATTACAGGCCCTGTTATTTTGGTTTGTGCTGTCAGCTACCTGCTGTAGGTAGGGAGGGGGAAGCTCCAGCCTGAATGTGATCTAGTGGCAAAGAGCTCATAGAAACTGCAAGAGGGAGAAGTGAGTGTGACTGCTTATGAGCTTCCAACTGGTTCAAATGAGCAAGGAGAGATGGAAAAGCAGCAGAGCACCCTGCTTCAGCTGGTTCTGCTGCAGTAAGACCAGGGGTAACTGTTTCCTTTCTAGTGAGAAATCCCTGTGCATGTGACTGCCACTGACTTTGGTCAACCTTTTTAAGCCAAGCCAGCTCCAGAGGATCTGTATTTTTGCTCCCAGGAGATAAGTGCCAGCAGGTTGCACAGTCACAAGGCTGAGCTGGGCCATGAAACCACAGAAGATGATGATAAGAGGAGGGAGGACAGACCTAGAGATCCAAGAAAAGCTTCCACTTCACTTTGCCAGGCCCTCAGCTCTCAGGAGGTGCTCGAGATGCAAACATGAACACTGCCCAACATGCACAGGGTCAGTAGTCTCACAGGTAGGAAGAAGGCAGAAGACCTTGAGAGACTGGCAGATCCACATACGACGTGTGGTGTGGGGTAATGTTACACTGTGGGTGACAGCAGAGACATGTTTTGAGGAGATTTGAGCAATGAGACTTCTGTAGCTTGATGAATCATCTCTCTTTCCAGTAGACAGAGGCAACACCCCACTCCCGAGAGCTCAAATTAGGGCTGTGAAAATAGCTGAGGTTTTCTGGCTTTAATCCCAAATCAAAATATTTTAAGAAATCAGAACAACCTGAAAAAAAAATTGTTATTCTTTTGGGCTAAGTAGGCTGGTTCGAGCCACCCATTCCTCTCCCTCTCTACAGTGATACTGCAGAAATATTTGTGTACGGAAGTACTTATTTTGGTTCACTTGAAGAAAAAGGAAAAAAAAAAGAAATAAAGAGAGGGCTGTCTTCCCCCCTGCTGCAAATAACTTCAGGAGACTTGCCTCCCTGAGCTCTCCACAGCAAGGGCTTGGTGTATTAGCACTGTTGGCCCTACCAAGATGTTACCACGGTGCAGATCAGGGTCAGGAGCAGTAGAGCCAGGGCTAAACTCAAAGCACAGAGAAGGTAATGGCAACCTTGCAGGGAGTTTAGAAAGGGACAAATCAAGGCTGAGCCCATGCTTAAAAGGAGTCCCGTGTCTCACTAACCCAAAGACCAAGGGGGTTTGTACTGATGTGACCCAGGAGGCATCACAGGGTGATTATACAGGAGCACTGGTGTGAAGAAGTCAGAGCTGGGCCAGCTGAGGAGGAGAGCTTGTCAGTACTGGGCAGTAAACCAAAGTTCTGCTTTATACCAAACATACTGTTTAAAAATCTCTAGAACAGACCAGATTTCAGTTAAAAATTTGAGTCAAATACTTAAGAAAGAATTTTAGGGCACCCATTTTGATGTTAAACACAAATTTGAGAACAAAGCCTTTCTGAACTATTCTCCAACTTCAGCAACATCATTCAAGTAATATCAGTTAGATTACCAAAATACAGTCAATAAAAAAGTATTCCTGAAAAAAATGCTTTTTTTTTTCTGGTGGAAAATCATTTATTAGTACTATTTTCAAATTCGTCTAGTGCTAAGTTATTTGGTCTTCTCTGTGATGAGCTGGGAACCCATGACAAATGCATTCATATGACCTAGTCCACAGGAAAATATTACTGAGAAGAGGGAAAAACAGTTACAAATTTTATTTGTTTTATCATAAGTTGTGGTTATTTTTATGGAGTAATAGGGTGCTGGCAACCTCTAGTTGTTTTTTTTACATTATTAAAGGAAAATTTAGAAAGCACTCCTTGACCGGTATTTATTAATATTTGCTTTAAGATTCTCCTTTAAAACATAATTGAGTTTTCATTTCTTCCAAAGGTCTGCAAGGATCTTCAGCATGGGAAAAGCTAAACTAGTGGCCAACTGCATCAAGGAAGCAGTGAAGCAAACTGCACCCACTGCAGCTACTTTCAGAAAACAGACTGAAAAATAGAAACTCCCTCCTTATTTGAACCGACTGCAGTTCTAGTCAGGCTGTACCAAGAAAATGAACACTGACCTCTTTCATAAAGATCTTTGAGGTATCTCAAAGAGGAAAACAGCTCTATAAAAGCTATTTGCATTGTTTTCAGAGAAGTGCGATCCCCACCTTGTCAGCAGGCCCTTATGCTCTCAGGCAAGGCTTGCTCCAGCTGGAGCTTTGCAGTCCTGTCACTTCTAAGTTGAAAAGGGACAGTCTTTTCCCTTCTCACCATTCAAGTTTAGGCAATGGATGCTTAAAACTACGGGAAAAAAAACTGTCATACTCTGGTGTAAGAGAATGGTGTGAGGAGCACAAATTGTTTCAGGCCTTCTCCTGAAGCAGTGTCCCTTTGCATTGGCTACATTTATGAACTTCTCAGGGCCGTTTTTAGTTGCATTCCGTCACTTTCTCTTCTCCCAAGCCTTGCTGTTCCCCTCAGATATCTTGAATGGTCAATGCACCTTTTCCCTGGGCACCATAATTTCCTGGTCTTAACTTTCCTCAGCTGGGACCCACAGTCACACTCTGCCCAGACCTGGCTCTTTGTTCACTGTGTTTGGGACAGTCCATGGATCCCAGAACCATCTGTCCACCCCCCCATCCATTCTTGGGGGACCGTGTTTTTTGGGAAGGCACATCCCACCTGGGGCAGTCTCATCTCCTGGCTTCACCCCCTCACAGGCAGCCTGGACTGGCTGCTCCCTAACACAGGGAAATGCCTTTCTCTCAGGAGACTGCCATACACAGCACCAGTACAGTCTGAGTTACAGATAATTTTGAATTGGAGGGGAAAGAAAAATATTTAGCAAAATTATGTAACTGAAGTTCAAAAATAGTCTATTGCCATCTGGTTGTGCTATTTTGACAACCAAAAAAACCCTTAAGTCTTTTTAGAGCTAGATATACTGTTTGCAAACTCAGCCAAATTTTTTTACAGAATCTCGAATTTCACATGCCTGATTTACCTCTGGAGTTTTTTGAACCAGCTTTGCCTGTGCACAAGCCATACCCAGTCACACTGCTCCATTCCACATCTGCCATTAATATTTTAAGAGCTCTGCCACGTCTCTGTAAAACCAAGTACACAATGTCAGGAGACTGCAGAAAAAAAAATAAATTAAAATAAAATATTAAATAATTTTTTAAAAAGTAAAATTCGACCCCCTCAAACGCTGTGGATTAACCCCCAACCTGCTGCCCTGCCTCAGGAGCATCAGGAGACATCTATTTCAGCAGCCCAAGTTGTAATGGAAACATCATCCTCAAGCTGTTCCATTTCCAAGGCAACTGGGAACTGCAGAGAGCCTGAAACAGTGCTCAGACATGACCTTCCCTATAAAACAGAGGACAACTCCATGCCACCTGCACCAAGCTGAAATGTCAGCATGGAAGGGAGCATCACCCTTAACCTGCTCCAGGGTGGCAGGACGGGGACAGAGCTGAGCACCCGGCAGTGCAACAATGTGCCAGTGGTGTGGTTACCCAGCCTGTCCTGGGTCACACATCATCACATCATCACTTCCTAGGTCTAGCATTCTAGGAACTACTAACCTGACCAAGAAATCCCAGGAAACTGCCTTCCTACAGCTGCACTTGAATCTCAAAAGTTGTGCCTCAGTGAGAGCGACTTGTGTGGAAACCTTCAGAAAATCAGTTACGTATTCTCTAGTATATACAAGAAAATAAAAATGCTTTCAGTTGGATTCCTCTATCATCTAGCCTGAACCTGGCCTCTGAAGCAGTGCAGCAACCTACCTGCTCAGCTCTCAGACTTGCCCCCACAGCACAGAGATAATGACTTCCACAGCCAACACACCAGAAAAAGACTCTTCCCCTTCAGCAGTTTTATGTATATTGCCTTTCAGCCTCATTGCATAAGGTTAATTATCTCTGACTTGCTTCCTCTGTACAGGCTGGCATTACATGCCTATTTCCTGCCCTGATGCTTTGCAGTCCTGACCCATTTTCACACTTGACTTCTGAGATAGGGACATAGGGTTGTCTCGCAGCATAGACCTTTTTCACCTCTGGAGACACCATCCACCTCCATTGATGCTCACAGATGCCCAAACTTGGCCTGAAGCAAAGACTGGGACCCCTCCATTTACCTCCATGAGCCTGTTGAGGTGTTCCTGCAGGAAGCAAGGTCATGGAGCTGCACACCCAGTTGTAGGTGAACACTGAAAACAAATTATTTAATAGCGTTGTTATAGTCTTACTTTCTTGGAGTGAACTATTTGCTAATAGTCAGGACTTCACAGGATTGTTTCCAGGTGCAATTCTGTTTATTTAAGGCAACTGAGTACAAAGCCTTGTTCTGTCAAGTGTGGAAGAACAAAAAAGGCAACAACAACAACAACAAGAGCAATTTTTGTGCTCTCCTTTTCTAAAGGTACCATGGCAGCTTAAATCTGTCTAATAGCAGATGCTGCTACCCTGCCACTCCACATCTTTGGTCCCTGGCTTTGCAAGGCTGCCTCACTTGTCTAGGATAAATAGAATCTGATCAGACTGCCAAGGGAGTCATGAAGGAAGTGGAAGGGATGCCAGGATAGATTCCAGGATGCCATGGGAGCATCAGCTTCATCTGTTTGAAGTTACACTCCATTAGCGGTCTAGGTTTCCAATAAGCTTTGTTCCTGATGGACAGCAGAAAAGTCTTCTCCTTTCTTTCTCAAGAAAGAGGCTATGACTGATTAATCCCTCTGACCTTGTGATTATATTTCCAAAGAAAACCCTTACCTGTCACTGCTCCCCTGCACTTGCAAGGCCGTGCTTGCTGGCCATGCTGACCATCAAGTGACAGTGCCTGGCCATGTCAGGCTCTCAGAGGGGAAAGGGGTGCTCAGCACACCTGTTGCCTCTACCAGCTTGTGAATAAAGAGGCCTACTTGATCACAGATATTATAAAGTCCTGCAGTTGGTGGTTTTCCAGCCTCATTTTCCATGTCCCCTGGGCAGCCTAACACCCTGCTTGCTGCACCCCCAGAGCCAGCTGTCTCCAACAACACACTGGTTAGTTTTTTTCCTGGGGCTGTCACACTTAATTGGGAAACCCACTAAAGTACAAACACTTCAAATCAATTTTCTGAAGAACTGTTGGTTAGTCTCTATCAACGCTGAGTTTCATTTGAGTCTGATTTGGTCCCTCACTAAGTTGGGTGCGGAGCTTTGGAGCTCCATCCTCACCTTCCTGTAGTGGCCACTCATCAAGGTGATGAACCCATGAGACACCCACTCTCACCCCCGTCACCCTGAGTCCCAGCTGCTTGTCCTGGCAGTGTGCTGCGCCTTGCTGTGCTCCCATCCTGGCTGTCCCGGAGGTAAGGCTGCCTGCCTGTGTCATTGCCTCTGGGATGGAGGCTCTTTAGTCAGAGCAGGTTAGAGAAAACTTTATTCAGTGAATTGTAAGTTCAACATATTGTGCTGCTCCAAATGAAAACATGCCAAGTTCAAGACAACAATTCCAGGTGACAAGAAGTTTTTTAAAAGAACAAGGTTTTATATTGGCCTTTCTGACCAAAAGAACTAAGCAGTGTTTTTTGTTTTAAACTGACTTTTGTTTTCTTGAAAAGAGAAAGTCAAGAGGTGAAGAACCACATGGTTAGACAGAAGTTTCTCTCTCTCCATCTGTCTCCATATCATGCAATCTCCACAGTACATCACCCTAAAGTTAGCAGAGTGGAGAATCTGAATTATCTGATAAAACAATAAAATTAAACAACCAAAAACTGTCAAGGCACATAATGTGCTCATGGAACACTATCTTCCCAGAAAATGCTCCACTGCTGGTTGGGACCACTCAAATTCTGAAACCAAAATTTCTCCAGTCCAGGACAAAATCTTTTGTCAAAGCCAGATAGCTTGGTTACTCTCAGAGTTTTCCTGTCCCCTCTGCTTTTAACGGGCTTGATTTTGTTTCAGAAGGGAATCACCTTTTCATTCTGGTTTCAGGCTGGCTGGAATGCACATCAGCTGCGTGCTCTGTCACCACTGTGTGCATCGCCTCTCCCTCTGTGAGGCACCATCATCTCTTCTGTGTGTAATTAAGACAAACGAGCAGCAGTTAACAGTGCAGAGGTTAATGGCAATTCGATTCACAGCACACCGTGGGCAGCACAGTGGCAGTGGAGAGAGGCAGTCACACACTCATCTGTCACCTCCAGCCTGCTCCCAGGGAAGGTGGATGTGCAGAGGGATGCTGTCTTCCCTCAACTACCTTGAGTGCTTTGGGAGAGGTGCTGAGCAGGGTGCCCCAGCCAGAGTTACTCCTGACACAGCCCCTCAGGGCTGAGCACAGAGGGCTCTCTCTTAACCAGCTGTACAAGGAACCCTGCTCCCACCTTTGAGACCACAGATTGGTGCCTAATATTAGGCAGGATGATCCCAGGCCATACACGAGGCTTAGTATTCTATCTCTCCCTCTGTTCCCCAGCAGGCTGGATAGATCAGGAAACCCAGCATCTAACCTGAAAGGTGTCAAGTTTTACTTTCCAGACTACTCAGGAATTAAATGGGACAGGTCTCCAGGACTGTCATTCCATTGTAGTTACCAGCATGATTTCCAGAGACTAGTCAACTCAGGAAGGCAGCAGCCACCACCTCCAACCTACAAACTCACAGAAAGTGTTTCTGGAGAGGAGCTCTTTGTACAGCCTCAGTGATAGGGAAGGAGGGTTCCACGGCTGGTGTAAGCTGTCAGTGACTGGGAGATTTTTTTGCCCACACTTGCTAAAGTAATGAAATTTCTGTAAAAATTTGTGTGTTTAGCCTGGAAGCAACAGAACAGCATCTGAGTTGTATTGGGATAGGTCAGGATGATGTGGGATATTTGTCAAGTCACACTGTTGCTTATGGAAAGGTTGCAGAAGTCTGGCTTTAAGCAGGGTTCACACAGTGGGATCAAACGGTGTTTGAGAAGAAACTGGAAGAGCAGGGGGTGCTGACATTCCATTTTCCAGCCACAGAAGCACGGTGACTTGGACATGTGCTCAATTCAGAGTTGCAGCAGGACTCTGCATTCCCTTGCTTACCCTATGCTGAGGCTTTCATTTTACTTTGCAGCACCTGAGGAGTGTTTCATGGGAGTCTGATGAATTCACACCACTTTGCTAAGAGTTAACTGGAAGTATTGGTATTTCTTGATCATCAATCCAACTACGGTTGCAGCTGCCCTGCGAGGGAACAGTAGCAAGACAATCAGTGTATAAAGCCAATTCATAGGTGCGTATCAGAGTTTTGTCAGGCAAGAAAGCATCCTGTGATGTCCTTCAGGATGTCTAGAGACTGGAAACAAACCTGCTTTGAGTTGTCCAAGACTGTACCTGCATCTTCGGCTGAGCAGAGAGATGTGCAGTGTGAGCAAGATGCCAGAGCTGTTGCTCACTTGTGGCTGGAAACAGCTGGAAAGAGGTAACAGCCTTCTTGGAAGCTGTGGTTTTATAGGTAAAGAAACTAGTGGATAAAAGAAAAAAAAAAAAAAGAAAACCAAGAGTTTTTGGAGGTCTTCTTGGAACTAACATCTACATGTCACTGGGAACCAGATTTAACTTCTCATGCATGGTAGGAAAATAGAAAGCCTGGATGCTGTTAAGGTTTAGGAGCCTGCAGTGGAGTTTCCCAACTGATCAGCAGGTTTTAAGGAAAAGATTTTCTAGACAGGAAAGGGAAGCTCTTTGAAAAAAGAGCTATTCCAGTTTTCTGCTGCTGGCTGCTGCCCTGCAGACTGCCCAGTGCCCTGGCACAGGCACCACCCCACGCCAGCCAGGGTCACTGGCTGAGGGCTCATTCAATTGTCCCAAGTGGGACCTCACCCACAGGCTGGCTGGGAGCCCGGGCTGGGAGCCTCTTCCATTTCCTTCATGCAGACTTCACCCACAGTGGAACAGGAGGCCAGGTGCCAAGTCCTGGGCACAGCCCATTTCGCTCCAGAACAGCTTCTCCCTGATGCTGTCAGGAGACTGTGGGGCAGATGCTCCCTGCCTGCCACCTCCTGGAAAAGCCCTTGGGAAGCCTGTCCATGCTCTACTTCAAAAAACAACTCTACACCCGCAAATTGCACGGGAAATGGTTAATGGCTGTAGAAACAATGCCTGAAAGGAAGAACCAGAGCCTTCACTGTAGGCTGGTGTCATCACTGAGGAGTTTGTCCCAAGCTGACAAAGACAGGATCTCCTTTGTGCCAAACATCCAGGAGCCTGGGAAAGTCCCTGTTTTGATGCCCACCCTGAAGAATAGGGTCACATCAGAGATAGCCTTGATACAGCTCCTGTCAGAGAGCCACAGCAAGGCTGGTGGGTAGAAATGTAGCAGAGAGCCTTGGTTGCCTCTGTGAGAGTACACGTTCAGGAAATATAGGAAGGGAAACAAGTTGGACTCGTGCCTTGTTCTGATTCTTTGTGTATGAGAAGCTGGAAGTGGTTTGTTTTCTGCTTTGTATACTTAAAAAAAAAAAATCCAACATCAAGTTGTATTTTGGCAGAGGTCTCCTTGGAAGCTCTAGAGAAGTAGAGTGGGAGGTTTTGCAGCTTCTAGTGAAATGGGGAGAGGAGGAGGTGTTGAACTGCAAAGATTTTTTTTCTTCCAACTGTTGGTTAGGAGTGGAGTTAGATAAATGTTAGCTAAATACAGATTGCTTAAAACATTTCGTAGGAAAAGCAATTCAAGATGAAATTCATCAGCTTTTAGTTGTACTGTCATAATACTATTAGTTCTCCAGTGAAGAAAAAACAAACAAGGTCTACAGGACCTGAATTGCTAATGAAAAAACAAGAAATAAAACAATTTTTATACCATCTTCACATAAAGAAGATGACTGAGGGCCCATTTCTCCTTAACTTTGCACATTCTTTGCTACTTCTCTTACTGTAAGCATAAGAGAAAGGAGAACATAGGACTTACTCTCCAACTCATTGCAGCACAAGATGCCTCACCCTCTTCTCAGTGCACAGGACCAGGGGGATTTCTGACCTGAGAGTAGAAGGGGTTTGGGAGATACAAGTATACAGGCTGGGCAAAATGGATTTCTCAGGCCTAGAAATGGACATGAAGATTGGAGGCTCTAGATGGAGGACAAGGCTGACAACTCAGCCTGTCAGTATTCCTTAAGTGGAGAAAAGAGCATTCCAATGGCTATTTACAATCCTTGAACCACTTAGGGGTCCTCTACTGACTGATCCTAAACAATAGTCAGTATGAGGAAGAGCAAGCCTGGAGAAACAGACTGATTGTAGATGGGTTTCCACCACGTACCTTCAGGAACACCAGCTGAAAATTCAGCTTGAGCCATCAGCTCAGGTGGAGGGAGCAGTGACCTGCTCAGCACCAGGGAGCACAGCCAGCCAGGAGCAGGTTGCACCAAACTGAACAACAAGAAAGTGATGAACCTCTGAGACACCCTGGCTGGAGGAAGAGGGGACAGTGCCCTGCCTCTGAGTGACACCAAGACACAAAGATCAGCAATAGGTGCAAGACCCTTGACATGGACTGTGCTGTTGGAAATCATCCAGCACTACCCCTAAACATGAAGGTTGCAGACAGAAAGTGGAGACAAGTCCTGTCATGTCAACAAAGACTTTGTTACAGCAAGGGTCTAATACCAAACCTTCCACAAGACAAGGTGACTGAGCAAGTAAGGACAGATAATGATGTAGCACCAATGGGCATCGACAACAGGGAACTGTTTCATACATTAGAAATAAAGACAGGAACTTTGCCAACAAATCACTGAAAACTTATCACTTTTCTCCCAAAGAAAAATTAAAAGTTAAATATGTGTTATCAGAAAAATTCTCATCATTACAAAGAGCTCGTGTGAACACACAAGGCAGCTCTAGACAATATTGCCAGGAATTCAAATGCTGCTCCTGTCCCCCAAGTAACTGTATGAAAAACAAATAAATGAAACTTCTAAGATGCACAAGAAAACTTGAACTCCAGCCTTCAAACAACTAATCCACATGGGATCCAGTTCTCAATAATGTGTGCCAGGCACACACATCTGAATACCCCAGAGTTTTGTGATTTCCTGAGGATAGGAGGTAAAAGGCAAAAATTGTGTCAAAATACCATAGGAGAAGTCCTCATGAAAATAAACAGGCTGCTCTGAATGCCATCACTATTAATGGAGAGGAGAAAAAGGCTGATGAAAAGTATGTTCCAGATTGAAGCTGCAAAAGATCAGCTAGAGAAAAAGCTAAGCATTATTGATGGCTCTGCCCAGGAACATGAGATGACAAGCACAAAGGGGTGTGTGATATCCCTTCCAAACCTCAGAGACCTACAAGGGAACCAGTTGCAACCAGAGTGACTCAATCACGACTGACATGAAAATACTCTCTCTAGCTATGAAGGACAAAGAAAACTTTCAGTAGACCTTTTTGTTAATTATGTTGAATAGATATTTCTTGAATCAAAATTCACTTTTATCATCATAGAGGTATAATTCCATATTAATCATGAGCAAATACCACCATAGAGGATTTCAAAGTGACTGCCAACAAAGTATAGACTCATAGAGCAGCGCCATAATATTCCTGCCATTTTATTTCAGCAGCTCTGTAAAGTCATCTTCAAAACAAAGATGTATCTCCTCAGCTAGGCCTGGGAAAGGAATTTACCCCTAAGGATGGGGAAATTCAAAATTTCCTCAGCAGGTTTGAACTACAGCAACAATCAGAATGAAAACATGCAGTTGCCTCTTCCAAGGCAATCCTTTTGGCAAACCAGTGCTAAGCAAAGCCCACAATGCTGTCAAAGACAGGCTCCCAATGCAGCTTGGGTTTTGTCCTCTGCTTTCATTGACCATATTTTCTACATCCTTTAAACAAATGGAAGAAGAGCAGCTATCATGTGTCCATTATTTATTGGATTTCAGAAGGCCTCTGGCAGGGCAGACAGAGAGCTCACAGGGCAGATGTTCTCCATCACTAGAGCAGTCCCACCAGGTCACACAGAAGGTCCATCCAACCCACCATTCTGGCTCCAACAGCAGCCAACAAGAGATGTTTAGGGAAAGAACTCAGGGATGGAGCATGAATAGAGTGATTTATTTCCCCTCCCCGGTGTACTGCTCTAATTTCCCACCCCAAACACCTATGATTTAACATTTAATTGAGCCAGCAAACCACCCTCTTGTTTAATTGCCTTTGGTGGATTTTAATTTTCCTTGACTACCTACGCACTTTGTGAGTCCTCGTAAAATTCTGTCATCTACATCCCCTGGCAACGCAATTCACAGATCAACTGTGTGGAAAAAATGAACTTCTTTTACATTTTGAGACAACCTCCTGTTAACCACACTTGATGATCTTCAGTTCTCACACTGACAGGAGAAAGGGTATGACCATCACATATTCAACTCTTCCATTGCCTCCCATGATTTCATAGGCCTCTCCTATATTCCCCGTTTCTCTCTTTAAGGCTGAAGATTTGTGATATGCTAGAAATATTTAGTTACTTAAACCTAGAGGAACCATCCAGACACCAAGAAATGCTCAGTGCTACCTCTGAGTAACAAGACGAAATACATCTCCTTTCCTGAGCTGGAACCAACACTCACTTCTCAGAAGGAATTGGCCTCTCTCATGGCAACTACAGTTCCAGGTTTGGACAGCATGGTTGGAGATCTGGGCTTATCTAACAACATTTATGTCCTGAGTGATAAACAGGATACCAACAGCCTAGTTTGAACCAGCCAGCAGCAAACAAATCTTAAAATAAGAGGGGAAAAAAGCAAGATCAAAGGATCTCCTAGAAACAGGTTTCTTGAGATTTTCTGATGCACTTACTTAGCTTGGCAGCAGTTTTCCTAAATCTGGTGGCTGCATCTACAATGTTTTTTGTTTTTTTGTCCCCACAGTCAATAGTGGAATCCCAGCACCAAGCTACAGCTCTTCAGCAGTTGTGCACTAAGCATAGGTCAGAGTGTTAGAGGAAAGGTAAATCCAGCCAAAAGCAGTGAAATAGCTTTTATCATGAATGCCTGCAGCAGGTGTTCTGAACAAAGTGGTCAGGCATGATGAAAACTGCTCAGATCTTGCAGTGCAAGGGTCCACACACAGCTGTACAAACAGCACAGGAGAGAAGTGTCTTGGGTGTGTCCTATAAAACTTGGGCAACAGGGTGTCTGAACAAACCCTCTTAATAGACAAACCCCAAGTAAAAACCAGCCTAGTGTCACCCCTGCAATACAAAAGCAAAGACATCAGTGATTTTATACAGGAACAGGTTGAGAAAATAAAAAGCATTTTCCATTGTAGGGCTGCCTGGCAGGGACCAGCTCTTCATCCCGCAGCTGAGATATGTATCAGGATGACCAGAGGGTGGATGGGAACTCACCAGGACCATCAGAACCAAACTGATCTCAAGTAAGATGATCCCTGTGGTATCAGCAAGGCCCTTACATGCTGTCTGATCTTTCTGACTTGCTATAGCCTCCTTATTATAGCTGTTGGGCCTGGAGATGCCTCCATCCTGTGTCCCATCTCATGACACTCAGTGTCAATGATACTGTAATAAAAATGGTCTCAGCTGTTCATGTGGCCAACTAGAAGGCCTAATTTTATCTATCTATAAAGTGTTACATATAATCTTATAAAAACACTCACCTTTTTGCCTTTCAATTGGAGCATTGATATTACTTTGACTTGTGTCTCCTGGAATAGAATTACTGTTAGGAAAGCAAAGAAAGACAAGTTTTAAAACATTTTCTATTGCAAGCTTATATAACTTCACAAAACAATATTGCTAGACAACTTTGTGCAATAGTTTGCAGATTTCTAAGCTTTTTAATAGCAATTCAAAATTATTGTCTCCCAATATTGCCTGACTTTGGAGGAGCCTTGCCAGTTTCCATCAGCCAGGAAATCTGTTCCTTGGGCTCATTCACAGAACATTCTGAGCATCTCCAGCAAAACATTTGGCTTGAGGAAGACAAGACACTCTGAAATAAACTACAAAGTAAGGATCTAGGCAGCAGTAGGCAAAATTCTACAGCAAATTCATTTTCATGGAGATACACAGGCATCAAAATGTTCACAACCTGATATTTCAGCATCCTCATGCCCATAACACAAAGCAAAGTAGAAAGTCTTCTTCTCTCACCCCAAGGTCCTCTGCTCCAGCTGCCCTTTCACACCAGAGCTCTTGGCATCTTTGTGCACTCACACACACCCATCCCAGCATTTAGCTTCTGTTCTCCTTCCCTCTGGCTCCTCCTGCCCTTCCAGAGGGTCAGAGAAGAATCACCCTGGTCTCCAGAAGGTCCAAGGAGCATCATCCACAAAGCAACAAGCAGCATCACAGCTCAACCCACTCTAACACTATTACAAAGCACAAAATCAAGGCATCAGAGATGCCTCTTGGTTTGCTTTAGTGATACTGCTCACAGCTGTGGAGAGAACAGCAGTGCCACTATCAACCATGCTTAAGGAGTTTTGTTGGCTCACATACTCCAGCTGGAAATCATCAGCTGATCAGTAGTATTTACTTATCATTAACACCAATTAAAAAACAACCCTAAGGAGCTCTTAGTGACACACACACACACACACAAAAAAAAAAAAAGTTGTGAAGGATTTCACCTGCTCTGTATCACTTCTCACCTTCCATAATAATGTGGCTTTGATGACTCCTCTTCAGTGGAGCCCTTTGCTGCCCACTGCCAGTTACACTGTGGTTTTTTACAGATGCCCCATGCAAAGAGAGGAATGATTTTTTGCTCAGACAAAATGAGATGTAAAGTCCCTTAGCAGAGCAGTTTCACAGGTCACCTGCACAACAGAATTGCCTGTCAGAACACCCCATCAGCAGCCCGTGTCCATTCCCAGGGTCTGACACATCCCTCACCCCTTCCCTCGGCAGTGGTGGGCACAGCCTGGTTGCCTGTGGCCTCTTTCCTGCCTTGTGAAAGGAAAAAAAAGCCAAAACAACAAACCACGGAACAGAGTCGAGCTTCCTTTTGTTTGCCTCCCCCACCATCCCTGAGTCACCAGTGGAGGGTGCGTGGTGCCTGCGGTGACACACGGAGCCCCAGCACCGGAGCCAGAGCTCAGATTGCTCACGAGCGGCGGGAGGAGGCACCATACACACAAGCCATGATTGTTTTCCTTGCATTACAATGTGATCCTCACAAAAGAAACAGAACGCACGCTCTCCACCTCCCTGTTTCAAGCCCACGTGTTTCTCCCGGCTACCAAACCCATGCCATGCCCAGGCTGCCGGCAGCATCCCAAGGCTGTTCCCCACTTCTGCTCACCACATCCCGCGTGGATCCTGCTGGACTCTTGCTCTGCCCTGCTCCCCAGCGGGGAGGTGCTGGGGGTCACAACACAGGACCACCACGCAGGTACCTCTGCTGAGGGGTCAGGTACTGGAGGGTTTGCCATCCACGCAAGGTGTGAACAGAGCCTCATCACCCTGCATTTACAAAGCTCGTCTGGAAGCTCTGAAACAACTCTCAGAAAACCCCCTGTGCCTCACACTTTCTTTAGAGACTGTAAAAAGTACGAAAAATGTTTGTTCAGTATCTGCTTTTGCTTTTGATAGCCTGTTCCTCTAGCACAGACAGAAAAAATAAAGGGAGGTGTGTAGGGAAGAGATTGCACACTGAGGAATATTTCTAAGTCACTGATCAGTGAAGGAAATAAAGGGCTTTAGAGCTTGTTGCTCACTTAAAGCAAAAAAAAAAAAAAAAAAAAAAAAAAAAAAAAAAAAGGAAAAAANATTTGGCCTTCATAAAAAAAAAAAAAAAAAAAAAAAAAAAAAAGAAAAGAAAAGGATCATTGATTTTACTGGGAGTCCTCTAGGCAAAGCATTTACCTAAAGTACAATATATTTTTATTGTACCACTGGGAGCTGGATGCAAATATTTATAAATCTTCCTTTGAGGATGTTATCACTCAGCTGTTTTAAATAGCTTTGTGCTATATGAAACTCTTTAAAACCAGACACCTCTCACATTTGAAAGATGCCTGCAGGGAGGCAAGGGCCCATGTTTGGAAAATACCACATGCCCCCATGGATAAAGCCACCCTCCCCATCAGGAGGCTGAGGCTGAATTACCCCCCAGCAGACCCTCAGTGCTCATGTGGACCTGGACCCACTGGAGCTGAACCTGCCCCAAAAGAGTAAAGCAGATCTGGGCATCAGTGGGAGCCCCCAGGGTAGGTTGGGGAAAGCAGCTCCTCCACCCAGGTCCACTGGATGCTGCATCAGGAAAAACACAGTGGCTCAAGGCTGCTGCTGCCCAGTGGGATTAGCTGCTGGCCACAGGTAGCAGGAACAGGATTTGCTCATCTAAAACTCACTCAGGTGTCTCTGCACTCAGCTCTCTTTGGGATTGCAAAGGCAGCACTCTGTTAGTAACATGCAGCTGTGCCGAGGCAGTGGCACACCCGGGCTGCGAGTGAGGTCAGGAGTGAAGGAAGGTGTATCTTATAGCAGCTGATATATCAAAAGAACTGGACAAACTCTGGCCCTGGGAGGGTTTGGATACCCTACAACTTGTCTTTTTTGTAATTCTGTTCATTTTTCAAGCAAGGATAGAGCCTGAAGAGGTTGTGAAGAGCACACAGGGCCGGTATGCAAGCTGCTTGATGCTGCTTAGCTGCACTGAATTGAAATCAGTGGCACTAGGGCAGTATGTTCAGGCCACACAGTAATTCAAAGCTGTTCTTTGAAACTGTTTTCTCCTGTACATTGAAGGAATAATTGTCTGTCACTTCCAGTACAGGAATTAGGGGCAGAAAGTGAAGCATGCTTCAAAGTGAAGCCCAGCTTCTAGACAAGCAAAAGCAAGGGGTTCTTCAGAGACCAGTTGGCCTGATGGGACCCCTTGCTGATGATGTTTTGGGCAATAAAAGTCTGCATGCATTCAAGAGGAAGCAGAGAAGTTCCTGGAAAAGGAACCTGCAGAGTGTTGCTACATGCACACTACATGCTACATGCAAACCAGGTTTAGCTCAGGAAATGCTCCCTGAGCCGATAATGGTTGGAGGCTGGAGGAGTATCTGATGTATCTGTTTTCTTCTTACTTTTCTCTGCACACCCAGTTATGGTGGTCTTCAGAGATAGGGTGCTGGGCTGGATGGACCTATGGCCAGAACTGGTATTGCCAGATTTGTGGTTTTTAAAACAAACCACACTGATCCAAGTCATCTTTACACCAATATGACAGTGTCTGTACATTGGGACAAAAATAAACTACGTGGGACCCATGAAAAGGAAGTGCTGAGGGACTCAGGAATATAAAACAAGAAGTGAGAAGAGAAGCCAACTCCCAGGAGCAGCCATGCCACAGAACACAAAGTTTTCTCTGGATGATGCCCTGGCCCTTCCCTTTCTTCCCTGGGCCCTGATGAGTACAGCTGCAGCTCACCAGCTCCTGGACCAGGATGGTCACAGTCCTCTCACCAGCCCCAGGAGGAAAGCCATCTGCAGGGACATAAAAATACAGAGAGAAAAGGAACAATTCCATTTTGGGCTGGGGATCCACCACTCCCCCTCCTCACAGGCAGCCCTGTTTGTTTGCACTGTGTGTTTCATACTTGTTTCTCTCGGAGAACCAGCCCTGGGTGGGGGAGCAGAGTGGCACAGATTTGTGAAGCCCAACCATACAGGTAATCCTCAGCCATAAACATGGGCAAAATAGGCAAAATAAAGTATCAGGCTGGTTCTTTTTTTTTTTTCTCCATATTTTGAAAGTGGTAACAAGAAGTAGTTTCCACTTCTTCTGCCCTGTGTTGCCCCTGCTTCCACTGAGCTCTCCCCACCTGGGCGCTCCAAGCAGTGCACAGACTCCATTTGGAGACATGAAAGGGAGCATCCCTTGGTCAGCATCACTCTGGGGAGGTCTGTCCTGCCCAGGGAGGCTCAGTGGGAGCAGTGGAGACTCCTGACCTGTCCCCATGGGCAGGGATGGGCTCAGGAGCAGGAGTTATTTGGGCTACTGGCCATGTTGGGCAGCAGCCTGATGCTCCCAGCATGGCCACATTTGAAACAGTTTGCTCAGTTCTCAGAACTTCCCAGTTGTAAAGACCTTTCAGGAAAGTCAAAGAATAACAGTGATTAAGTGCAAACCAGCATCTGGACATGACCTGCTGGCCTGAAGGGTGTAACAAAGGAAGCCAACAAATACATGTCTTGGTGTCAGAGTAGCACAGGTCTGTCCCTGCGCCACAGTGAGTCTCACCAAGGCCACGGAACATGAGTGAAGCATGAAATCCAGTTGACAATAGGCAGTCAGTCACAAGAAAGCGTCTTCCTGGGGGCTGTTGACATTATTATTATTCTAGATCAAGAAGCAAATCCTACATGTTAGTTACTTAGCAGATGAAGTTACCATGCCAACTCATATGCTACCTTTTTTTTAATTATTATTATTGCAGGAGTAGGCAGCGCTCCCTTGAGATTTCACAAAAGGGGAGGAAAAATGTCAAAGTGCCAAGAATATAATGGAATTTCTAGCCTCAACCCTATTTTCCATAGATCTGTTTTTCATTCTGCTCCTTCTCATGGCAGCAGCGAGGCTAAGCCAAGAGACTCTGAATGGTAATTTAGTGGCCAGCCCACGATATTGTGGTGCTACACTCCAGTAATCCACAGTTCTCTACCCCCGCTTCACACAATTTTCAGGGAACTAATGCAAGAAGCGGGTGCCAAATGATTGCACAGCCTTCCCCCAACCTCTCCTTGACTTCTCTGCATTTCTTTCTTTGTTCTCTGTTTCTCTCTGCTTTCCCATCTGTCTTCTTTCCTCTGCTGAAAGGATTTTTGTTTCTGACAGCTATTTTCATTTTTTTTTCTGTTGTCTTTACTTGTTTTCCTTCATAAAATGTATCATATTCCTGTCTCTTCCTCCCACTTAGTGCTGCCTCTTCTTCTCTCCATCACCTCTAGGGCCCTCTTGCAGAGCATGGACCCTCCAGGGGAGCAGATGTGGGTGCCACCAGCATGATATTGGAAGCAGAGAATTAGCTGTCCATACCAGTAACAATTTCAAATACACTCTAATTCAGCATGAACACAAGAAAGTCTTTGCCTGCCAGAGCTGGTGTGCTAAATCTTCCTGGAGGTAGCCAAAAGTCTCCCTAAATTTAGTGCACTTTGCTTTCTGCCTTGGTATTAAAAGCCACTCAATTCCAAGGAGCATGGGTGCTGTAGCCTCTCCCAGGGAAAATCCAGTAATGGAGGGTGTATGGAAAGAGAGGGGCTGGAGGAAAGAGGCTGGGGACAGGATGTGACTGCCAGCTTCCTACACCTCTTTGGGAACCTGCGTAGGATTGGTGTGTTGAGGCACAACAAGACTCCTGAGTGTCTACAGAAAGGAGTGGATTCAGTCAAACACAGCCTCTGCTGGCAGTGCCTGCTGGCACAGCCGGAATCCTTGGCACTGTGCTCCGCTGGATCGGCGCGGGAGCCACTTGTGCCCGTACGCCGAGGGCTGGTTGTGTCAACATTGCTCTGTGTTTGGGAGACACGCAGTGGTGATGGGGAAGGATTCCTGGCAAAGGCTGTGCAGCTGCTGGGGGGAAATGAGGAGGGGTCTGGGCACTCGCTATTCCTGTAGCAGACGTGAGCAGAGGGACACCAATCACCACTTTCAGATTTTGGTCCAGACCTCACATCCGTTGTTATGTGAAGATGCTTGAACCCAGGGTTTACATTCACCAAGAGTCAGCTCTACCTCCTAAGAAGCAAAAGCACAGATACCTGCAGTAGTTTCACACCCTATTTTCTTTAAGACCTCTACGTGAAACAGAAAAATGGGGCACAGACCTTGGTCCCAAGTAGTGGTTCTTTCACGACTCGCCTTCCGTGGCTTCATCCTGCTTATCTGTCCACAGCCTGGTCAGTTGAGTTCAAGGATGTGATGTGGGTTGTGAGTCAGCAGCTGGCTTGTGACCAGAACCAAACAGGATACATTAATTTGTCCTGATCAACATCCAAGGCCAAGTCCTTCTTTTTATCTAACTGGACAATCTTGGCTATTGACCATTGTATTCAAATGCTGTCAGCTGCACGGGCCATCCAGAGGTGCTCCTCAGTTATCTACAGACAACACAGCAGGTAAATACAAATAATTACTGCAGTTCTAACTTAAAACAGTGTGTTCTGATGCTTGGCTTTCTGTGGTCAGGGTTTACACGTCTGTTTAACTTTTTCTTTTTCCACTGGACTCCGCACCACGTGAAAGCCTGACTCAGTGATGCATAACAGGACTTCCCAGAAGTGCCTCGTGTCTGCCAGCTGTGCCCCCACAAAAACTGCTGGGCACGAGGGAAATCCACACCAGCTTCACACCACCTGCTCCTCACTGACATAAGAAATACTTTGGAACCATCAAGCTGGAGCAGAAGCAAACTTTAGACTCTGGAGAGGCTGCTTACAGGAATGAGGACTATCCTCACGTATCATTGCTGCTGAAGGGATGGAGAGAGTGGAGGCTGTGATTCAATAAATTACACCAGTGCAATTACTGGTTTGCACATAATGGCCTGAGTCATGGCTTGTGGGGGAGATTATTTTCATCTCCATGCAGTGCTGTGGCACCGTGGGTTGTACAAGGTGATGCAGTGTGTAGTAAGTCTGAAACCAAACTGCACTGAGTAACTCAGAGCCCACAGCTGCAGCTTGAGCAGAGTGTGAATTACGTGTCAGAATATGATAGTGAAAAAAAAACCAACAAAAGCTTAATAGGGAAGAAACAAAGAAGCTTAATAAGGAAAATCAAATAGACTTGTTGGTTATATCCTTTCAATCTGATAAAAATCAGTAATATGTTAGAGAGAAGTATTTAATAGGTCAAAGAAGAGGACATGACTGATACTCCTCTGCAATCACCATGAGCCCAAATATTCTAAACACCAGTCTAGCAGATGAAGAAAGAGAGGCAATTAAAATGCAGGAGACAAAATGTGCCATAGCCATAGAAGCAATACAAATTTGGCTTCATTGTTTATCCTTTGGTTTTTTAGCAGGCTGGGGACGATATTTGTGTTAGGATTTAAAATGTGATTTATTGGTCCCATTGCTATTTTGTAATCATAGAGACGGAGGATTTACACACCTTAGTGTCATTTTCTCTAGTCCTCATTCACACCTTCCAAGAAAAGGTGTCTCAAATGGCTGATTAGAAAACAAAGAATGTGGAAAACCCGAGGAATGCCCTTGGAATTTGGTTAATTTAAACACATTATGTTTACTCTTCTGGGGTATTGCTAGAAATGGACCAAAATCCAAATTCCTGTGTAAGAGAGGACCAAAGCCTGACTCAGAGCAAAGGTCTGTGGTTCCAGCATGCCTGCCAGGCACTGCCCCAGGAGGAGAGTGCCAGTACCCCTTTTGGAGCCAGTAAAGCCATCCCTGGAAGGGCCAGGAAGCCACCTCTGGCTGGGCAACTTTGTACATATCTAGGTGTGGGTCTGGCAGCCAAGGTGTGCTTGCCTGGCGGGGGACATCAAAGAGGACACCAGGCGTCACCTGCTACCTCCTGCCATCCCATTCTAACCACAGAATGAAAGCTGAAAGGAGAGAGGGGCAGGGAAAGTCAGGCAATGTGGGAAAAACGACGGGAGACAAGCACATCCGATGATGATCCTCAAGTCTCACTTTATTTGCCAAAAGTTACAGTTTATATACACACTTCTCTCTTACTTTCTTATCTCTAACATTCTTGTTGCCTCCCTTCACTTCGCTAAGTCCTGTTTCTCACATCTTGTTATTGTACAACTTCTTGCTCAAGGACACAGTAACTGCTTCAGCTTGCCCCGTGGAAAACCACTATCCCAACAGCTGCACCCTATCATGTCCTCTCTTCGCTAACCATACATCAATGACACTCTCGACAAGGCAAGGTTTCATATAAAACACTTTTTAAAAGCCCCAACAAAACAAAACATTGACAAATTAAAAATTTGGTTGAATCATAAATTGATTTCTCCTTTTTCCCCATCAGATTCTTCAGTGTGTCTGCTAGCCTGGGAAATCAGGCAAGAGGGATGCCCCACAGCATGGCAGCAGCCTGCCATTGGTGCGGCAGCTCCCTCTGGGACGGCCCAGCTCCGAGGTGTCCATCTGCACGGCCAAGACAGAGCTCTGCAGAGCTGCTGGGTGCGTGGGACGGGGGTTTGAAGCAGCTGGGTGCTGAGGAAAGAGCTGCTGCTTCCCTGCAGGGGGAAGGGGAAAAGTCTCCCTCAGGGAAGGGATGGTGCTGACAGCCACCGGGATCTGGGAACTCATGTGGGGCTCCATAGAAACAGGCAGAAACTTGCTCCCCTCTGATGACCTCAAAATGATTTTTTAAATTATTATTTCTTTCCTGTAGTGGCAGTGGGAAGCCCATCTGGCACTGGCAGCATCGAGAAGCAGCCAAGAGTCCCAGGCTCCAGGGTGGGGGCCTGTGGGTGGTGGTGGTGTGGGTGCTGTGCCCACAGCAACGTGCTTGGCAGGGACACAGGCAGGGCTGCAAACTGCAGGGCTGGCTCCAGGACAGTGGGCAGGCAGTGGGAACAGTGCTCCCTGCAGAGCCCAGCTCCGTGGTGGCACAGCTGAGAGGGCTGCATTGACACAGCACAGAGAGCTCCATCCATCTTCCTGCTTCCCAGCTCACACCAGCCTTTCCAGCACATCCTCAGCTCTACTGGGGCGAGTTTGGCTCAGTCCTAGGAAGCATGTTGTGTCCTCAGAACAGTGTCAGTAGCATCAGCCTGAATTAAACTACATCTTTTGGTGAAAGAGAAGAGGGGTTGGCAGGGTTTGCCCAGCTAGGAGGTGGTGCAGATGATGCCAGTTGCTCAATCTCAGCTGTGCCACAGTGTGTTTGATGCTGCATGAACCCCACAAACATTGTCTGGAGGAATTCTGTGCAGGTTTGGGGATAGAGTCACAGCTATGGTGCCTTGAGGTTTGACCCCATCTTGGCAGAGAGGGGGATAAAGTGGTCCAAGAGATGCTGTTGGACATGAGGACCAGGAGAGCAGTAGGGTCTGGGCTGTCAGGTCCCTGAGGAACATGAGCCTCTGCAATCTCCACCCATTACTCTTGTGCCTCTGCAAGCACTGGATTTCATCCCTTTTCCACTGGGAAGAGAGAAAATCTGAGTCTTAAGTTTGTATCATGATCTGCTTCCATTCCTGCAAGATTTGCTGGGCAGAGACAGACTGGCTTTCAGACCCAGAAACAGAAGATTTCTCACCAACATGATTCACTGAGTAAAATAAAAAATTACTTTGTGATTTAATCACTAGAGCATTGCAGAATGAAAGAAGCAGAGAAAAACACTAGAGGAGGGTGAAATGTTCACTGCAAGTGTTGGAATGGAGGGAGATGTGCTGCCCTGGTGTCCTTTGCTGTCCCCTACATATACACACGTGTGAACACAACCATCTCTGTATGCAAGCACATGCAGACAGGCTACAACTACAGCACCCATTTGTGTGATGTAGTAGCACGTGGAGGTAGGGAAACACTGTGTAAATCTGAAGCCTTTGTCTCCCTGCTTGGAAGAAAGTCAGTTTTGTCTCCCCAGGTCCAACACTGCCTTAGTGATTTTTGATGCTGGAGCAGATAGAGGCAATTAAGCAGACAATTTACTTTCAGGTTCTGTCATTGCGAGGTTCTGCAAGAGCACCCTGGGAGCTGGGACACCCACACACCCCAGTGGGAGCTCTGCCCTCCCAGCGGCACAAACCCTGCGGCGGAGGGAAGCGCACCCCCAGGCAGCTTCTCCTTGTTTCACCCTGGATACATCCCAGCTTCCCGCTGACATACTCACACAGTCAGCCCAGCACTGCAGAATTACATCTGCTCCACTTGCCTTCTTGTTTTATTTCCCTGGGGAAACGCGAAGTATAGGCGTCCTTAAAGGGCCACACGGCACTCCCAGCCGCACTGGGATGTGCCTGGTTTTGTGCGGCAGCCGGAGACACCTGCGGGCTCCATGGCCCGGGGAGTCGCTGTCCGGGGAGGGGAAGGCAGGACGGGGATGCGGACACGGGGGGCGGCTGAGCGGCTTGCGGAGCGTTCGCCGCCGGAGCGATGCCGGAGGGCCCGGGCTGCCGCCGCCCGGAGGGAAGGGTGGCCGGGAAGGGTGGCCGGGAAGCACGGCAGGGCGGGCAGGGCAAGAGGCCACGCTCCGCACAAGCAGCCAGCCCCTGTTTTGCAGCGGGGTGGCCAATGGTCCCGAAAAGCCAGTCCCCATGGAGTGGGCTTCCCCTGGGCCAACACTCTGCAGTGACCCATCTGCTGCTACACACTGCTCTCGCACCCGCTTCTGCAGCAGCCACGGGGAGGAGGGACACAGTCTGCCAGCGCATCCCAGCAAGTCGTTGTGTTCCTGCCATCGCTGTAAATCAAATGAGACTGCACGAAAAGGAAGATTTTTTTTTGCAGCAGCACCTGTTCTGCTACTGCAATTAGGGCCCCCCACATTATAGCCCCCCACACCCAAAGGTTTCAAAACACGGCTGTATAAAGCCCCTCGGACTGGGAAAGAAAAACACTGCCCGTGAACTGGTCCATTTGAAAGGACAAACAGGATTGACAGACGCCTCTCAGGGCCGAGTGGTCTGAGGATAATCAAATCATATACCTGTGCCACTCGACTGCCACAGGGACATTTGGTGAGCAAAAGCCTTCCCCACCTCTATCCTTGGCAGGTGCTCTCACTCCTGCTTCTCCAGGGGATTCTGGCATTGTTTTCTACTGGTGTCCACTTTTCCATAGGGATTATGCATTTATTAAAATAAAGGACAAAGTCCTAGGACTGGTTTACAACAGTATCTGTAGACAGACTCAAACCAGACAGAAGAGGTGCCCAGTGATTTGCAGCAGCAGGAGCAAGTTTGCAAACACTCTAATAACTGGTTAGGAGCTACTGCCTTTGTTAGCTTAATAATCAGCTATGGCTTAACCAGTTCGCTCTGAACAAAGTGACATCAGGATTCCTGCACCAGCTGGGTCCACCCACCCCACCATCACTACACAGATATGATGCCCAGCTCTCTCCACATGACAGGAAAGACTCTGAGGGTCAGATTGATAGACTGCACGTGAAATAGTCTGGAGTAAATCAACCAAAGAGAGTGATTGGGCTCTAACACTCGCCCTGAGCGTGGCTCAGTTATAAAACCTTCAGCTGCCTCACACAGACGAGGCCCCTCTGCCATCACTGACCACCCACCCTCACAGGGGCAGTTCCTTAAGTGAATTATCTCCACGATGATGAGCCCCTGCAAGCATTCATTAGCACAATCAATTCGAGCAGTTTCAGCAGATTTATGGGTTTAGGGTTTATGGAGTCATTGATATGTGAATTAAGCACTGACTGACTGAGACTAACTCTTCAAAAGGAGTCATTATAATCTCTATAGAAATGTAATGATTCCAGTGACAACATCTTCAATGAAACTGAAAAACATTAATTTAAAAAAAAGGGTACAGAATTATCTATTTAAATAAAGCACTAGTTCTCAGTTTTTCCCCCTCCACTGAAGGTAAAGAATATTCAGCTTTTCAGAGGTCAGATATTCAGGCTTCATATGGGGAGATGTTCAGTAAAAGCTGCTTCCCTTTTTCTTGGGGCATTGCTATGGGCACCACAGCCCACACTGGTGTGGGCAATATGGAGGTGTGATACATGCACCTTCAGCATTGGAAGAAAGCCAGAGACTCCCAGCATTATACAGGTAAGAACCAGCCTGAGCCTTTCCCCCCTGCATCAAAACAAGCCTGGGATTAAGCTAGAGAAAGTTCATTCAGGAAAAGGCCAAAAAGGTTCTTTAAAAGGCTCCACTGTTTTTATCAAGGTCCTTATGCTTTAGAATGTCCTGCAGCAAAGTGGGAAACAAATGTTAACCTGGCTTTGGTAAAGTTTTTGAGCACTGTAGAGTGGAAATTTTGGTGCAGTAAAGCAAAACCCTGTAAAGGAGAAGCACAAGCTCCTGCTATGTGCAACCTCCCTGTCATCTGCAGCAGAGGCAGTGCTGAGCTCCCAGCTCAGTCCTTGGCCTCAACGACACATTTTCAACAGCAGACATCTAGCCATGGTGACAGGCACAGCAGGCAGGTGCCTTGGCTCCAGAAGTGGTTTGCTCTTAGTCACCTAATTTGAATGACAGAGTAGTCTAACTTTGCTTGAATTGCTCAGCAATTCAAGCAGGCTTAATTCCTGCTCAAAGGCTGCTATCCACGGGGAACATGCAGCCCTAGTCACCTCCAAGGGGAAACTCTCACTGTTAAGTTCGATGCCCCATCTCCAGGTGATGGGGCTGGTTATCCGCCCGTGCTGATGGACCTCAAACTCCATCCCATTGAAGCAGTGGAGTCACACCACAGTGAAAAGCCGCGGGATCAGACTGGTGTTTTGGCAGAGCACAGGGTGAATTTGAGCAGAATAACAATCACGTAGATAATCCACTATCACTGTCACACACAAAGTGCTGCTGCTCTCTGAGTTCTGGTTTGGCAGCTCCTGTGATGAGAGGGATGAGGGCACCCTGCTCAGTACCACACAGCAGCTTCCCCCTGAAGCCAACGAGCTGTGACATTTCAATCTCCAGGCTGCTCCGAGGACTCCACCCTGGCCTCGCTGATGTTCGCTGCAAATCAAGGGACTACGGAGTGCACAGCCAGTTTTTAGCAATCGTCAGCTCACAGTGATCACTAACAAGCAGAAGGAAACGCTCAGCAGGCACCACCACAGTGTGTTCCTGATGCCCCAGCTGAGCATCCCCAGGAGCAGAGCTGCTGCCAGCCCGGGGGAGCACAGGGGCACTGCCCTGACCCTGCTGCACCGCGCAGCACCGGGGCCGCTGGGGCTGGTCTGTGCCTGCTGCCAAAACACGCTTGTGGGGCTGCTGCAGCAGGAACCTGGAGAATGGAGCAGCCTGTCCCCCAGCCGTGCCATCCCTGTTGGCCTCACGTGAGTTCTGGCGCAGCTCCTGGCATAGCACAGAGGGCTGATGGCTTGCTGAAAGTGTTAAAACATTTTCACTTCGAAAGAAGAAAACCGGTGTGAGAGATCCTGCTCGAACAGGCCTCTTTCAGACCTTTTCTGGGAGGAAAGGAAGAAAAACGTTGATGCTTATCCTTCCAAAGCACCTAGGATGGATTTCCACAGCAGTGGCAGCTCTCATGAAAAATCCTCCTGACACATATTTCTGCAACAAAATGAGCACTGGTGATTTTATTCCCAGGTGTAATATAAAATAATTCAAGTGGACTCCTTCTATGGCTACACAGAAACAGTATAAGACACCATTCCTAGGTCTGGAGAACCTTCCTCTCACTGGAACACACTCTTGTGCTTTGCAGAAATGCATCTTTCAAATTGTCCCATTCAAACCTGGGGGCCAGCATCCCTTCTGCAAAAGCCAGTCTCCAAATCACAGCCTGCTTCTTACCTACAAATGGACTTTTCAGCTTAAGACTCAACCCTTCCACAACCTAAAAGCAGAAAGAAAAATATTGCAGGTGAAGCAATCTCTCTCATTTCCCTGCAAACCACCCCCATGAGGCAATGGCTGCTTAGGCACGTGCAGCCTCCTGCATGCCTTTGCCTCATCCATCACCAGCGATGCTGATAAAAATATCAAGCCTCTCTGCTGCAATAAATCACTGCAGCTCTGGGGTCTCCTCTGCCCACAGGGGCTGAGATTTCAGCCCCATCGTGGAGCAAATGAAACCTGCAGAAAGGGACTGGGTCAGAGCACACCCCACCAAGCCTGTGCCAGTTGGGTTGCTGAGGCTGTGAGAGGGGATACAGCTCAGCTTTCTGAATATGCATCAGAGCAGCATTCCCCTGGAGCCTCAGCAATGTGTTTTCCCCCTATCCCTTGGAGCAGATGAAAACCTCGGGGCTGTGGAATGAATTGCAAGAACCCCCCATACCACTCTCCCTACCCCTCACCCCTGCCAAGGAGCACTGCATCCCTGGGGCCTTCCACTGTGCTCCATGGGTGTTACTGCAGGAAAAGAAATAAGAAAGAAGACAACAAATATGAGCAAAAGACAGAGAAGGGAAGAGCAAACAAATAAATCCCAAACCAAATATTCCAAAGGGTCAAAAAGGCAAAGCAGAAGTGTGAAATTCTCACAGAGGTTAGCGGGTGCAGGGCATTAGGGAGCTGTTAGCCAGCAACACCCCCTGCAGATTTAGGCTGTGCACATCCTTCACAGTATATCTGAGGAAACCAAAAACCTCTTGAAACATTCTCATAGCAAGAGATCAAGCAACAAACCCTCACACAAAGAAGTTAAAGTGAATGCATGCATTTCACAGATGGGGATACTGAGGCAGAGGGCACAGCAATGTGCTCCAGAGGTTGTCCTGCTTCAGTTGTGTCCATTAAGAACAGATTAAGCCAAAACAAGGACAAGACAAGCAAACACTGGGCTCAGGGACATCTGTGAGTACAAATACCTGCTGGGAAGAGACCCCTGAGCCCCAGAGGGAGGGAGGGAAGGAGTGAGCAGAGGATCCCATGCATTCTCTTTGACCACAGCCAGAGGGGTAACTGCCCTTGCACAAAGCAGACAGGACAGGAATCCTGTCCCTAAACCACTGCTCACAGACACCTGTCCAAATCCATCCTGAAGGTCTCAGATAGTGCAGCTCCAACAGGCAAAGAGCTCTCCCCATTGCAGAGGGAGGGCAAGTTATTCTATTCCTTTTTTCATCAGTCCTCTCCATAGCTAACACCTGTTGTGTGGTCTCTCTTACAATAAACAATCCCAATGAATTCAATTCCTCTTCATAGCCCTTATTTTCTAGATGTCTGAAAAGCTGATCTGACCCTACACGACTGACATTTTCTGCACTCCCTCCACCCCACTTCTCTCCAGCCCTATTTATGGTCATTTTTAATGCACCTACAACTTGACAAAACTCTTTGCAAAAGCCAAAATTGAAGACAAATGGTAAACAACTGCAAAACATGGTACATTTAAAAATTCTGTGGACAGATGCCTAGAAACAGCATTGCCCTGATGTCATGTCCAGGAGCAGGAGTGCTCCTTGAGGGTTGCTGCTGGGAGAGAGCACCAGAAACGGTTTCAGGGAGAGAGGTGACATAGACTGTGGAATTCAGAATTCCCTCGGGATTGTGTTTCTCAACATCCCAGCAGGCCCTGGTGCTAGCTGTGTTTTGGGGCAGTTGACAGCTCCCAGAGAAGCCCAGATCAGACCCCATCCATGTTGGACCTGCTGCCTGCTCTGGCTGCACCCCAGCCACAGTGAGCCTGTCTGTCCAGACCAACACCATGGAAGTGTTTTGTGGAGGAGGTAATTCCAACCCGGATGGAAAGAGGTTTAGTTGGACTTTGTGTCCAAAGGGGTTTTCCACCCCTCAGCCTGTGTCTGAATAAGTAGCTCATTCATTTGCTCATGTTGTCAACCTGCCAGAGGGCAGAAGCATTACAGTTATGGTTTTTCCCAGCACAGCAGGGCAGTCTCTGGATTACACATGACTTTGGAGAGCCCAAGGACAGAAAGCTCAGCAAGGGGCTGCCTGGCTGAGGGAGGCTTCAGGAGGACTCCCCCTGCACCATGGGGCAGCTACAAACGATGCTCTGCCCAGTCCCATCTCACCATCAGGGCAATTTTACACCAGTCCATGCCTCCACTCTTCCCTGTTTAGCAGATCATAATTATTCCCATCCCACACACTTTCCACCTCCTGAACACACAGTCTCTCCCAGAGGCAGAGAGGACTCTTATCCTCTGTTCTCTCCCTCTGCTCTCTTCTGCACGGCACAAAGTCTAAATGCCATTTATTGCATCAATCCCTCATTAACCCCTGTGATCTTCCCTATGACACTGAGAGGTGACAAGCTGGCAGGGTCCTAAAGCAAAGAAGTGCACACTGCCCATGGCATGGTGGCCCCTCCTGATTTACCCCTCCTGCTTTACACCAGGACCTTGGCCGCCTGGGACTGCCTGGTGTGTCCAGCCCAGCAGCCTGAGTCACCTCTGTCTGGGCGCTGCAAGCACCTGGGGTTAAATCATTTTACATCACTCAGTGACAAACCAAGTGACTGTGTTTTATGTTATTTATACCTTCAAGCCTCCTTTTTTTTTTGTGTTCCTTTGCTTTGAGTTCCCTCCAAGGTTCCCAAATGCTCCAGAAATGGATGGACCCCAGGCTAGTAACCCTACGGAAGTAAGTGCCCATAGGGCAAAATGAGTCTGTGAGTATATAAATATTTAACCAGGGCACACAGTACTCCCTGTCCCTCCCCACACCTGGCAATCATTACTGGGACCAAGCCACCCATGACCTGCAGAAACAGGGCACTTGGGGGTGAAATGCAGCCATTCCCACACAGCAGCTCTGGGGCAGCTTTTGAACCCCAGTACCCAGGGCTTCACCCCATCAGGACAAACCACATGCTGAAATCCACCTGCTCCCCATTGCCCCAGGCCACCTCAGTGCAGCAGCTCACCCCGTTGTTGAACCTGTGGTTCAAAGCTCTGTTTTCACTTGCAGGGTAATAACTAACCTGGATGGTTGGACAATTAACCAGTGGGGGTTGGTCAGCATTTTTTCCTCACATTTCCTTCTTTTAAATGCTCAGACATAGTGAAAGTGAAATAGTGCTGAGACTTTTTTAGAGATCAAACAGGTGAAGGTGCTGGAGGCCTTGGGCAGGTGCAGACAGGCCTTTTTTTGCACTTTTAACAGTCCTTTTCACAGTGTAAAGGAGGATGGAGAGTAGCACCATTCCCAGGGGGAGCCTTTTGGCCAGCACATGTGCAAGGGATGGTGCCCCAGTCAGCTGAGGTGGGTGAGCTGACCCGGACCTCTGTCCTGCAGAGCTGCCCAGCTGCCACTGCATCTGCCCCGGACTTCCTGCGGCACGGAGCAGCTCTCAGCATCTGTGGATCACACCTGTGCTCTCCCAGCTCACCACAGAGGGGATCATTTGGGTCAGTACTGGGGTATGTATTCCTTTCCTCTTCCATGGGCTCACACCTTTTGTTTCTTCTTCTCTGGCTCCCTCCACTGTGCAGGCACCCCTTTGACCATTGCTGCTGCTCCGCTCTGCCTGCAGAGCCCCCAGGCAGAGTTTGAGCCAGGATCTCAGCCTCCTTCCTACTGAAATCGCTGGAAAGTGGGGTGCCCTCCTGTCCCTCCCACCCTCTGTATGGGCTGTGGTGGGGTGAGATGCTGAGCAAGGCACTGAATGGTAAATATTCCTGTGAGAGTGTGTGAGGCAGGGTCTGAGCCTCACTGTGCCAGCAGCTCAGTAAACCCATGGGGAGATGCCGTCTCTTCAGTTCACAGCCTGTGAAATAACCACACACAAGGGAGTGAAACTCTGATTGAGGAAGGCTGAGATCTATTTACAGAGTCCCAACATGTCCATTGACTGCAATCACGCTTCAATCTCTGGCTTCAGTAAGCTGGACAGACCTAAGAATGGCAGTTCCCGTGTCACCTCAAGCAATAGCTGTTTCTAATGATTTGAATGTTCTCTCAGCTGCCTTAAGACTGCTCTGCAGAAACATGGCATTTTCCATCCTCAGAACTCTGGAATGTACAACAGCTCTGTGACTGGGTTGTTAGCTGGTGACCTGATGGGAGCCCTTTGCAGGGGAGCGAAGGCAAAACCTCTCTCTCCTCCCCCTTCCTGAGCACCCAGACCAGCCCTCAGGGTGGGCAGAAGGGAGCAGGTCTGTCTGCAGCAGGACTGAAGCTGAGCAAGTGCAGAGGATGTGGCTGCAGCCCAGCAGCACTGACAGGAGCACTTCTGCCAAAATCTGAAGTCTCCTGCAGCATCCCCTGCTGCTTGTGCAGAGGTTTATCTGGCCTTGGAGATACCCATCCCTGGTGTGCCGGGATGCAGTGCTCTGAGGCAGGATGAGTGATGTGAACCCTTCCTGCACTGTACAGCCCCCTGTGCTGTAACCATGACGATTCAGAGTGCAGAGATAGCAGTGGCTTTGATGGAAGGCGCTTGAGCAGAGCTCAGCCACCTGCTGGGAACCACTCACCCCTGGGCCACCTCCTGCAGTGGCAGCTTGGGGTTTGAGCAGTGCAGAAGTAGCAACAAAACCCAAAGTTGCCATATTCACATCAGAAAGTGGCAACACCCTGGTGAGATTCAGAAAGGATTATCATTCCTGCATGGCTGGAAACCCACCTAGAAGAACAGAAAGTAAAAACATACCTTGCTACCCACTGAAATGGTATGTTTACACAGATTTCAACATCTCTGACATCTCATGATTCCTTGGTGCTGGAGAAATAGTTGCCACTTGCCTGGTTTATGGATTTAAGTGAAGTTTTTCAGAGCACCAGGTGCAGGCCAGCCAAGAGATGGTTTCAGCAGCTACAGGCTACAACAACTTGCCCTGTCCTTGTATTTAAGCACACGAAAGGAACAGGCCAGATTTTCAGTCCAGGACTGACTTTGGAGACACAGTAATACCTGTTAAGAACGTCTCTAATTCTGCTGTTTTATGCATTTCAGGGATTACCATCAACCTGTTTGGTAAACCTCCTATGGAAAGACAAGGTAAATGGAAATATGGATTTAGACGCCAGGAGCGTGACCTTGGAATCGGCCTCTCCGATGAACAGACCAGGGGAGGAAAAGGCAGAGGCCACTGCTGAACTGAGCAGCTCAGATTCACAGGGCAGGGACAGTGGGTTCTTTGAAAGAGGTATTAAAACAATGTTGAGCATACGGAAGTCGAAACAAAGTCCAAACAAAGAGAAAGAGAAGGAAGATACTGGCACTTGGAGAGCAAAAAGTCTTCTGCGAACGCTCAGGAGTTACGAGGAGAAAAAAACCATCACTTGTAACGGCGTGGAAAAGATTGGTAAAATATGTGAGCCCATTGAAGGAAAACCTCTTTCAGGTAAGATGCAAAATCATGAGTGTGATTTTCTTGGCAGAATAAATGTAACCTTCAAGGTAATATTAATTTGCAGTGTGCAAGGCTTGAGCCCAACAGAGGTGCTAAAGAACCAGGCGTCCCTTCACAAGAGAGAGGCAACTGCACCCCTTGCATGGACTCACTGGATGTTACCCGGCCCAGCCTGGGCAGGTCTCTGCCACTGAACATGCTGCTCTGTAGCCTCCACTGCTTTAGTTTAGCCCTGTCAGCAGCCTATCTATCAACCTGTCAGTGTGATATTGCCCATCATATGTATCAGTCACCAATCTGCTGAGCACAGTTTGGAAACTCTGGTCTGACAATACTTAAAAGTGCAGTGTGGACTATTCCTACACTCTTGCCTGCATTGCCCTTCTGAACAGATTCTGCTTTTCAGCTCTCAGACTAATAGTCCTCTGACTGTGCTCTGTAGGGTGCTGCAAGGCCTTGAGGGGAAAAAGGATGGTTTGGCAGCTCCACTTTGGTTCCTAATCATAGAGACTGCTTTGCAAAGAGACTTCCACAGATACTTTGCTCTCTTATGCTGACTTTCCACCTGTCCTCCTCACAATGGTAGTGCTGCAAGTATTTGTTGTTTGTCTTCCTCAGGTTGGGTACTCTCCTGGGTTTTGTCAGCACTATATAGATAGGTCTCAGTCAAATTGTAATAGCTCCCTTTAGCATAGCTCTCACCTTGCCCCAGGCATGGGCAGACTGTAATGTCTTTGACCATGGCTTGAGCACTGCTCTTCTCTACCTTCTCAAGGCAGAAGTACTACAATGCATTCACCTGGAGATAGACTGAGGTGGGACAACATGGCTTGACCTTTCTCAGTCTAAATTTCTAGAAAGTAATTCTACTGCATGAGGTGCCACAGGGATCAGATAAATAGGCTGATGTTGCCTCACTGCTCTACTGTAATGTGCACTGTAATGTGCTCTACTGTGCCATGAAGTTATTTCCTGCTTTGCACTGATATGTTGTGAGGTTGATAAGCTGGATCTGAGCCCATCTCATAGATTTTGCTGGTCTGATCTCCAAGGGTCATAGATGAAGAATGGCAGCAAATGTTACCACAAGCTTTCTGATCTCCTGCAATAAACAAGCTGAGAAATAGCACGAATAATGCCCGTTCTCTGCTCAGTAACTTGTGTTTGGCCTGCACTAGAGCAGCTCTGTCAGATGCACATCCCATCCTGAGATAAGTGTGGCAAGTGATGGAGACTCCACCATGTGCACCATTAAGCTGCATAATAGTAAATTGCCTTTCAATTGTCTTCCTTCAACCACCAGCTGGCTGATCTTGTATTGCTAAATTAAAGATCCATTTAGCACCCAACATCACCTCCCTGAATAATTATCCTAGATGGTGATTAAATGGTGTTTTCCACTTTGGTAAACAGAACAGAATATATTCATCTAGTCTCTCACTGCAAGCATTTGTGTAAACACAGGTTTTATATTAATTTATCTAGAAGAGAGTAATTGGTAGAATTTCACTCCCTTCTGAGTGCAGAAGCAACTGTAGCACCATATAGGCACTCAAAGATCTATGTGTTCTGTGATGCATCAATAGTTGGGTTATTTAGCATGTTTCTGTCTTCATACAGATCGTCCTATGATACACAGATTGTTTGGTACATAAAACCTGTGTGCAGGCAAGCCCCAGAGCAGAAATTATGGGCTAAGAACCAGTCCTTATCTCTTCATTGAGTGCTCTCCAACTTTTCCATATCATTTCATATGTGTATGTCCCAGAAGCAGTGCCCACATGTACCTAAATGATACCCTTTCTCTTCTCTTTAATATTTGCCTTATGCCCACTGTCAGAGTGCTGTCTCATGTTCAGAGCATCTGTTATCATGCTGGAGATGGCAAGAGCTTCCTGGGATCTCCCAAAAGCTAAAAGAGCTCTTGGGCCTCCTCAACACGTGGCAAATAGTTGTTACCTTACTGGCAAATAGGCAGTGGTTCTTGCACGAGCAAGACTTTGCAAAACCAATAGGAAACTCAGTAGAGCTCAGCCCCTTTGGGGGTAACAGTGTTTGGTGACTTTCCCCAGCCTCAGCCAACACCAGCCAGTTCTGGTAGTGGGTACCAAAAGTGCAGGAGATGGGGAAAATCCACGTGAGACCTGAGCACCAGGAGCACCACAAACCCACAGGTTTGGATGCACCTACAATGCACACAGCTCCCAAAACCACTCAGGGACAGCAGTCCTCAGCACTTGGGGGAAAAAGTCACTGGTGCCAGGCAGTGCTTGGTACCTGACTGTAGCTTAATACACAGGAGGTGAACAGCCAGGTCACCCATTCCTGAGCCACTCAGGTGGGTGAATTTCACATACCTGGGTACTTTGGTGTTTTGGTCTTTCTTCTGGGACCTCAAGACCACCATCCCAGAGAATGTCCTCAGTCCCCAACAAAAGGTTATTGCAGGTTGCAATAACTGCAGAGCTGAGAAGTGGTGTCTTCTAGTCCTCCAGAAGTCCTTCTTTTTCATTGAGAGGAAGCTGAGGACCACAAGCATTCATAGAATGCCTCCTAAATGTCTGGAACAGGTAAGAGGCATCTTACCCATAACAAGATGTCTGTTGCTGTGATAGGCACAGGCTGAAAATGGTGGCTGGTCCCAGACGGGACAGTCTCTCTGTCCCTACATCTCAAGGAAAGAGATCTCATTATGGAAATCACCAGGAGCAATCTTTGCAGTTTGCATCAGCATTTTGTTCAGCCCTCAAAAATGCAGGAGTTAGTTCAGCTGTAAGATTAGTTGAGGGTGTATCATAGGGAATCTTGATAATGCAAAAAATCAAGACAGCAGAGGAGCCTGGGATTTGCCCAAGGTTACATCTAAACAAGGAATGTTCAAAAATGTGTGTCAGGAGCATCCCTAAGTCAGTGTCCTGCTCTCCCAGGTCCCTGGTGTCTCTGGAGGACATGCTGATGGGTAGGCTGAGGGCAGACATAACCATCTAGTGAGATATCTGACCCAAGAGCTCAGGAGACACAAAGGGGTCTCTCCTGCTGTGCTTCTTCCCACCCTCCAGCCAGAACCCTGGGCACTCTCCCTGCCTTCTTGGGCAAGACACTGAAATGCCCTTTCAGCCAGAGGTGCCAGAGATGGGCTACACCACCATGGCCAGCTCAGCAGCAGAGCTGTGCTGAGCACAGTGGTTTGCAGGAAAACAAGGACATCCATGCTAAAGGAAATCCTGCTGGTAAGGTATATCCTGAACTGTTCCTGCTGCCAGTGCCACTTCGTCTCCACACTATCAGAGGGACAGAGCCAGAGGGGGCTTTATGCATACTGAGCCCCCAGTGTGCCCCTGTTCAGCCTCGTTAGTCATTGCTTGAGGTCTTTCTGCAGGGCTATCCTCTGGTTTTTTGATATTTCCTGCCTCTCTAACCCACAGTTTAGGGATGTGGCTGAATTTGAAGTGATTGCATTCCCACTGTTTTCCTCTCCTGTGTCAAACAGGAGCTGGAGAGATCAGGGGGTAGAAGGAAGCGGGGGGTCCTTCTCAGGGGCTCTGTTGGGATCTGACTGCTCAGAACAGCTCCCTGCAAGGCTCCCTGTGGGGCATCTTGTCCTGTTACCAACCTGTCAATACCCTAATGCCTGCTTTGTCCCAATCCCTTCCCTCCTCTTTCTGCAGTAATGGAAATCAATGAACTTATTCAGAAAAGACAACTTTTGGAAGCATTTGCAAGTATCAAGTTAATGGAAGATGAGACTATCTCTGAACGGGATGCTGAGAAATACCAAGATAACCCCCAGGAGCTTGTACGGAAATCCAAGGATGTGGATTTGCTTTACAACTCCATCACAAATGCGATCCGCTCCATAGTGGAGGGAACACTGGAGGATCCCACTTTAGAGGATACCATGCTGACCTCCATGGTGACTTTAATTGCCCATGAAGAAGCAGCTCATCCTGGCACAGACACTGCTGCTCGTCCTGGGTCAGACTTGCTCGGCAGGCCCAGAAAGTGGAGGGAGCAGTGGAGGGCAGCTATCAATGAGAGTGCAAGAAAAAGAGTCCTGAAGGCACCCATGGCATCAAGGGAAGAACAAACTTCTTGGCTTCGTCTCCACTTAAATTTCCTCCAGGAAAGCCTGAGAGAAGATTTACTGAAAATCAAGTTATCAGTAAAAAAATGCTATCCAGAGGAGTACCAGGTGTGTGACACATATGTGGAGGCCTTCCACAGTGCCATTGCCTCACATTTGCAAGAACTCTCCCAGGGACAGCTGGACTTCCACGAGCTCTACACCTTGCTCGACTGGGTGGCCAACACCTACCACAGGTGAGATGCTGTGTTTGCCAGAGTGCCTCTGCCTCCTCCAGGGAGCCATGGGGCTGTGGGCTGCTCTGAAAGCACCAAACTATTCTCAGTTTTCCAAGCAAGCAGGAGAGATGCAGTGACTACAGTGGAGCCAGATAGCAAATCTGTTCATAGCTGGGGACAAAGGTTTGTGGATAGAGCATTTGCTGCTTTTTACAGATCTACATCTCCCCACTTTCCCCTCCCTCTCCCCTTTGCTGTTCCCACATGCCAGGAAGCTCCTCCTTGCATTTGATAAACCTGCTTTGATAAATCTGCTCCTTTCTGCAGATATCTTGCAGGATCCAACAGCTGTTCACTGACTTTTCCAGGCACAGGGAGGGACCTGTGGGGGAGGTCTTTTTCCTGTTTAATTAAAACTGTGATGCATTTGGAAATGGGCCACGTTAACCCATGTGGATGGGGTCAGAGTCCTCTTGAGGAGGCATCAAGACATCATCGAGTGTAATTAGGCACATGAAAACAAAGGCTGTGTCTCAGATGTGTCCACTAGTTGAATGGGAGGGGTTTAAGATGTCTTAAAGCTCCTTGCAGTTCAGGGGTCTGGAAAATAAGCGTATAGAATCAGTCATGTCAAAACAAAACTGCGTCTGTCCCAGTAGCTGGCCTCTAGGTATGGCCTGAACCAGATGCCCAAGGAAGGAAAAACGCAAACCAATTGGCAGCCCTCAAAAAAAAAAACAAAACAAAGAGGGAGTGAAGGCAGGAGAATCAGCACTGAGTAAAACAGTGGGCAAAACTGGTCAGGAAGGGGGCAATGGTGGAGCAGGGCAAGAAGCATCACACTTTTGTCCAAAGCACACTCTTGCCCCCTAGCCTGGGGCAGCTTTTGGGTAAGAAACCTTTGCACTGCACTGTTCTGTGCTTCACTGTTTTGAACACCGCACAACAGATTTCTTCTGTGAACTTCTCCAGTTGCTCCTAAAATCCCATCTACAATGTGGTGACCATGGTGACGTGTGTAACTCACATCAGCATCACCAGTCCCTGCAGATCTCATCTGAAAGGAAATTCCTGCATGCCCCCATGCCCTGGGAACTGTACTGCACCCCAGCATTGCAGGGGAGAGGGGAAAGAAATGAGCTTCAGCAGCCAGGTTCTGCACCAAAGAAAAGTGCCCCCACCATACTTCTCTAAATTGCTGTGAAAGAGTTTATTGGGAGTTTGCAGTTGTTTTGAGCACTGCTTGCAATCACCTCGTTGTTTTGGGCTGTTTCCATTTGATTTTCCCATTCAAAAAGATCTTCATTGTCTCTCGGAATAAATAACCAAAAGAGATTGACTGACGCAAACCCATTATTGATGGTACAATTCAAACAAATGAAAAAAAAAGAAAGAGAGAGAAATAAGCTCCTCTTGTATACATTTCAGACAGTCCTTTCAGTTGTGGTGGAGACTCTGTATTTAAATCAGTGTTGTCCTTTAGAATGAGCAGCAGGCTGGGGCAGCAGCTGGGTTGTGCAATGCTCCACATGTGCAGATGTACCTCTCTGGGAAATCTGAACTACGATCACGGAAGCACTGACTCCAGAACACTATCAGCAGGCTGAGATTACTTTCTGCTGAGCAGTCACTCCGCACCAGCCTGACCTTGTACACCGCAATGCTCGCTTGGATCTGGACTGAACTGCGGGCACAGTGCTGGAGTGGCAATGGGGACCCTTTTTGGTGGCTGAGCACATGAGCAGGCTCTGTGTAGGACACTGCAGCCCTGTTCCCTGATAACCAGGTGACTGCTCGAATCTTACACCCCAACCTTCATCAAGTGCATGAATGTTTTCTTCTTTCTCTTTTCCACCTTTGTCTCCCTGCAAGACACACCACCGCCACGGTCCGTGGCAGATTGCAAGAGTAGCACATTCATCTGCACAGGCTGATGATGTTTCTCTTGCCCTAGGGAGAGAAACACAGGCACTCCCTCCCTTCCCCTGCTTCCACACTAATCAGCTGGCCTGAGACATGTCAGTCCAGAGGAAAGTGAGAGGTGAAAGCCAAGTGTCCGCTGAGCCCTCTGTGGGGTCAGACTCTGTATCTGCACATCCACCCACTGCTTCCATCTGCAGGAGAACACAGCTCCTGTCCCAGGCATGGGGGTGTCTTCCAGGTCCTGCTCTGCCCCCTCCCCTTGCTCAGGATAAGGCACAGGGACAAATCACAGAGCCATGACATGAGCCATGCTATGCCATGGGAGAGGAGCCAGGGAGATGGGATAACTCCAAAGCAACGTGCTACTACAGGTAGTACCCTGAAAGGCATTTTGCAAGCTTGTAGTCGAATGAATCACCCTCAGGTTGTTTATTTTAAAAAGTAAATGCTCATAGCACTTTTCATGTCCAAACAACTCAGAAGTCTCATGATTTCTGAGGTGGGCTGGAACCATAGATTATTTTGGGTTTGAATAATTAGGATTTTGAATAGAAAGGAAAGATTTTCTTGTTAAACCTTGAAAACAAGCATCACAATCTAAGCTTTAAGTATATTTCTCATGGCTTAATAATTACGTAGCTCATGCTGCATGAATATTCCATCAGTTTATTCACACTCTGTGACATTGTAATTTGTTCATTTGAATCTTTCCAGTGAACTCTTTCTGGGTCATCCTGATCTCAAACCAGAAGTTAAGACAGAAAACCTGTCCCTGCTGTTAACACCAGCTCATTGGGATAAACTGAAAAACGACTACATTGCTTCTGCAAAGGTGAGAGTTTTGACCTAGTCCCCATGTGCCCCCCAGGGAAAGTAGAGGAGCTCCAGCCCCCCAGACAGAGGTCTTGGATGACTGCATTGTGGTTTTCAGCCCCACCAGGTGCTGAGTCCTGCCAGCCCCACACAGAATGGCCTGTAATCTAAAGCAAAAAGTCCTGAACACCAACTCAGGGACCCAAGCAGAGCCAACAGGACCAAACCAGACCCGTGCACTATGGCAGACACTTACTGGAAGGCTGTAGCTGGGCTTCACCAGGCTAAACGTACTGCAAAATGAGGGGTAAAGGCATTTTAGCTGCTACTGTCACTGCATGGGATCTCCTCCAGCACATCTGAGGTTTGCTACTGTCAGAATTTGGGCATCCTCACCAGAGAACCCCCCCATGGTTTGTGTCCTCTGATGAAGCCACTTCCCAGTTGTCTTTCTGCAGTCCTGGTCTGGCTCCATGTGTAAGACTACAGGCTCTCCTGGCTCTTCGCTGGGCTCAGACTTTTTCTTGCAAATCATTTCTGAATCAGGGCACAGCTCAAGGTGAGCTCAAGGTGCCCAGCTGAATGATTGCTCCTCTGTGCTGGTGAGGGATCACTTTGTTTCACTGGCAACAAGATTGATTTATCAGCCAGGACTGAGCAGTGCTGCCGCTTACTTGGCTGCTGTACCTCCGGCAAGGACCGGTTTGATCTTTAATCCTGAGCTGGTGCATTCCGTGTGCTGGAGGACTTTGCAATCAAACAAACACACTATTTCCCTGCCAGGAGAATTACTCTCCTTTGATTTGGGAGTACCTTCCCACACACAGCACAGCTCCTGATTTCTCCTGAGGTCCTGTTTCGACCGACAGGTGTGGAGCAACGCCTGTGGCCCTGCTCACCTTTCCATGTGGCCACACGCAGGTGCTGATGGAGCAAAATGCAGCCAGGCACTGTACTCATGTGTGCTTCCTTATCCTGAGCTGCTTCTTTCCTTCCCACGTTTAACATTTAGGGGAAAATCAGAAGTTATTTTGGAAACATCCTGAGACTAGAGGTCACGGAGAAATGGGAGAAGGAAGTTCATTCAGAAGAGAAGGAAAACCTCTACGACGCCTCGCTCTCCTTTGATATTCAAACGGTATTTAAAAGGCTGGGGGAAAGTGGGGGGGTCTCTGTGGCTCCAGGGAAACTGGATCCTTACCTTCTGGGATGGAGGCACCGCCTCCTGTGATAATTTATGTAAGTCACGCACTGGCAGAATACATTAGAGCAGAAAATGCCGTTTATTACAGCCCTTAGCTCTCCTGCTTGCCTTCTAGCTGCAAATTAACCTGCTGTCAATTGTGTCAGCAGCATAATAGGCAACTGATTTTAAAGCCCTTAAAATTCTTTGATTAGAAAGAAGAAAGAGAAAGGGAAAAAAAGGTGGAAAGAAAAGGTTTGTTTGAAAAAACCCTTGGCTTAAAGAGCAACTTTGTCCCAGGGCTGTGGAAGCCACTGAAAGGCCGTAGGCAGTGACTGCCACTCCAATTTAAACAGTACAAAAAACAAAAGCTCCTACTGGCTTTAAGAACTACAGGGTAATAAATGCAGGAGGGGTTTGGATTAATTCTTGTTATTCAATTGGTTGAGTCACGTCAATTAAATAATGCTAACAGAAAAATAGAGGGAAAGATAAAGAAAGGAAATCAAAGAGTTTTGCCTGCTGATGTGACTCTTTTTCCGTAGAGGAATATTACACATTATGTGATCGGGGGAAGGCAGGTCTGAATTGAATTAGCAGATGAATAGGATGCCCTGGGAAGCACCAGAGTGGGACTGCAACATGCCTCACTCAGAAGCGCAGCTGGGGTTGTGGAAATGGGAATCTGGGAGGAGTTCCAGTGCAAACAAGGTTTCAGGGTGATGCCTGACCCTCTGTGCTGCCCTGTTACCACTCCTGAGAAGGGGGCTTACGTGGGCCCTCACGGTTGGGGCTTATAGTCACCCCCATCATGGGTCATACATGGGCACAGCTCACCTCCCTTGGGCTTTAGGTTGGGGATTAATCCTTCCCACAATTTCCCCCAAAAGAGGAGCATGACACCAGGGCAGCTCAGGGCTCCAGCCAACACTGCCTCTAACTCACACTCAGACAGCAGAAGGGTATGAGACCATTAGGGATGAATGGTTATATCACAAATCAGTTGGTGCTTCTTAACTCATTCTTCATTAAAGTTTTTAAAACTGCCAGACAATAATGAAAACCTCCTGGCAACCAGTCAGCTCTTTGTCCCTTTTTTAGGTGAGCCATTCTTACTAATCAAAGCTCCATGAGATCCTTGTGAAAGATGTTTCACCCATGTTTGTCCCACTTACTTGAGTTTTTTTGTTCCCTTTTCTAGATCATTGGGGAGCACATGAAGTTATCTAGAGCTATCAGCAGAAGCCTGGAAACAAAAATGCTTGAGCTGTGCATGGCAGAGCTGCTCGAATTCATACCAAGGTCATTACTGTTCTGGTCAGCATTTTCTTTCCAAATGAGTCCCACACTGGTGAAAAAACTGGGAAGAGGTCCTTGCACTGGACCAGATGCTGGCACTGAGCAGGCACAGGGCTGCTCCTGGGAGAATTAGAGATCACAATGAGCCCAGTAATGAGAAAACTGCAAAACAACTTGGGGGGAGCCATAAACAGACGCAGATGTGACTCTTGTGAGTCCCAAAATCTAATGTCAGAGTTCTGGGAAGGAGCTGCTGCCTGCAGCACTGAGGTTCCATCCATCCAGGACTTTTGTGGCCTTGAATGCTGGTCACTTGCAGCTTCAGCTGAGAGCAAGCAGGGTTATGAACCCCTCAGACACAAAGCCCGCTTGCCCAAAACATCATCTTGGAGTCCTGGGATGAGTCCTGCTAAGAGGGTTTTCTCTGGGATCCCATGGCTACAGGCATAAAAATGGCTGATGAGAGCCTCTCTGCCACACCTGGGCAAAGCACACAGCCGGGCTGCCTCCTGAATCCCTTAAAATTTACCCAGTGTCCAAAGGACATTGCTGAAATAATGTTTTTTCTCTTTTTCTTTGTTCTTCTTTTTCCTTTTCTTTGTTCTCTTTTAAAATTTATTTTCTTTATTTTTTTCCTTTTTTTTCTTTTTCTGTTAAAAAAAACCACTTTGTGTAAAATGCCAGCTGGAGCAGTAAGGGCTCTCAGATAAAGGGACCACTGAAACTTAAGTTTTACTTGAACAAACCTGAGATTCAAGTGGCTGAGGCCAGCTCAAGCAGGTTCCTTTATCCTGACAAAGAATGGGACCACCAGGCAAAGCCTGCCTGAGCGCACAGTCTCCTGCCTTCAGCAGGCACCTGGCTGTAAAACATCTGTCAACCCCCTAAAACTGGTGCTACACAAATAGCAACTCCCTGACAACCATGCTGAGGTTTGGGGGGGCTAGGAGGATGGTATGTGTGCTGCCCTATTCCTATTCACCTTCTGTTTTCAATTCGACCCTCAGATAAATCCTTTCCCTGTGTGCTTAAGAGGACACATAATATATTGCCCCAAAACCCAGAGAAATGAAGGCCCAGAGATATGAGTACCACAGCTGCAGTTAAACCCTCAGCATGAAGGAAAGTCAGAGATTTGGCCTCTCAACATCCCTGGCATCTCTCCAAGAGGGCTGTGTACCTGCTCAGGCGAGCACATCCTAAACCCATAATTATCTGCCATCTATTCCCCTCCACTGCACACATGTGCTATGACAGCTGGAAAAAACTTGTCTGCATACAGAGGGGACAGGTTGGGCCAGCCACGGGTGTGTTCTGACACCACCACGCACACAGATGATGAGCCATCCTCAGTGCCCCCGCCGTTAGTGTTACCTGGGTGTATCTTCCTACAGGTTTGAGAAGGAGTTCACGGTGTGGAGCACTGCCCAGGACAGCCCCATCTTCGTGCCCTATTTTGTTGCCTACATCAACAGCTTCCACGACCTGGTGTAAGTCTACTGCCCCCCGAGTTGAGCTGCAATGTTTCTGGGGTCAGGGAGGGTGGCAGCATCTGTAAAGGAAAGACCTTGAGGTGCCTGGGTGGGTGCTCAGCCTCCAGCCCTTCCAACTTCATGGGAGGATTTTCCCCAAGAGGTAGAGTTAAAAACCTCTTCTGTGAAGAGACAGAAACATGGATGGATCCAGTGCTTGCATGAAAGATTTAAAGTAATTTTCAGGACATCTTTTTCATCCAGGGAAGGGGTTTTTTTAAATTTTTTTTTTTTTCCCTGGAGGTTAGAGGTATAAACCCAGAAATACGGTCTCAAGACTGCCTTTGTCATGGGGCTGGAGGAAACTCTATGAAAGCACTCAATCAAAAAATAAATGCCTGCTATTGCTGCTGGCACCTGGAACTTCCAGGGCTTTGCATGAATCAGTTATTTCAAGCCACATGTTGGAAAGTGTCTCTGATGAACAGCATCAGCATTGACTATCAAGATCTGACAGTCACTCTCCCCAGAGCAGGATGGTGGCAGCGACTGCATGTCCAGGGACTGGTCCATCATCCCCGTGCTGAGGCCCAGGGGCTGGTCAGCATCTGGGGTCCTGTCTCCCATGCAGATGTGGTGCTTTGATTTGCCGACCTGGCAAAACAAGACGGGACTAACGCGTGGGCTCTGGCCACCGCAGGGCTGGGGTTGTGATCTCCAGCCCAAGCTGCTGCACCGCTGCCCGGCACTGCCCCCGGCAGGGATGCTACATCCCGAGTGTGATTCAGGGCATGCAGACGATGTCGTGCTCGGTGTCTCGCAGGAGCCGCCGGCTCCAGCCGCAGTGAGCACTACCGCCGGGAAGTCTCTAGATGGCACGGTCTCTCCAGCAATGAGGAGCCGGCTTTCCCTGCCTCCTGCTGCCCCTGCGGAAAACTGCTGCCCCTTCCCTGCTGGGGACTGGAGAGGGGGTGAGGGGAAACGCCAGCCCCAGCAAGGGAGCTGGCAGCGTATGGGTGATGGATTGGCTCTCCTGGGTTTATTCCTAAACATTCATCAGCCTGGGGTGATGACTTGCAGGGCAGGGCTAGGTGTCCCAACAGCACGAGTTTTTGGATGCTGGACCAAGGCTTCAGGTGTTGCACTGGAGTTACGGTCCCGAGCTCCAGCCTGGGATGACAGGGATGGTGTTGGGTGTTTTACAGTCCTGCCAGGGCAGCCTCAGACATATAAAGCAACTACTGGGCACTGGCAGGAATACACATCTCTTTGTGGTTGCAGCAGTGGATGTGGCACATCCATGGAAGCTCAGGCACCACTGGTGATGCCCTTTTTTGTGGTGGTGCTGCCTCAGCTCCCCCCACACACCAACATGGAACGTGGGACAGGGATGGAAAGGGAGAAGAAAGCCAGGAGCTTGCAATGCCCCTAAAGCACACACACACATGCACTGGGACTTTCATTAACCTCTCAGAAGTTTTCTTCCTCATAGGGTGAAACCTTGCAGAAGTATGCACTGTCCTTAGGAAATTCCACAGGTTTCCATTGCTGTAGTTACCATCCCAGCCGCTGCTGGTAGACATTGTGTGGGGTGAGTCAGACAGGCTCTGGGGACACAGGGTCAGCAGCTTTTCCTTCTCTGGCTTTATTATTTACTTTTCTCTTTCCCCATAGCTCTCAGTTCTCTCCCAGGTACCTGGAAATCATTCAGCAGTGGTGTTGTTGGAGTGAAAAAACAACCTTGGCAACCAACGCAACTGCTCTGCATGGCTGCACCATCCCACCAGATGAGGAAGTCTATGGGATTTTTTAACCACAGTTAGTCAGCTATTATTAATTTTCAGTGTACAGGATTGTGCAAAAAGAGCCATTACTGTGACCCATTAAGTGTTTCCAAGAGGAAGTACTGGAAACAGAAGTTTATTTTAAAATAATATCCAACATGCCAATCCAGATAAAATGCTTAGAGCACTGTAATAGTTTACATTTTAACATTAACTCATTGGTGGTGTCTCTCTGTCTCTCACTCCAGGTCAGGGTTAGAAACAGTGTTTAAAGTCAACACTGAGGAACTGCAGAAGATTTTGGATGTTCTAACAAGGAACTTCACTAATATATTTTTAACCAAATTAAGAACAAAAGCACAGGTAAGAGGATCTTGGCCACATTACTTCCTCAATAAAAACGGTATGTGCAGGACCACTGCAGAAGCTGAAGGCCACCCCCCTTCCCTTGTCTCTCCACCTAGACCTCATTTTGCAGTGCATGACGTTATGGTCCCTCCAAAATGTATCATGTCTAACACTCATAGAAATCCTCCTTACAAAGCAACATTTCCAGCATCCTGGGAATTTTTTGCTATGAGCAATGATACATTTGTCAAACTGTCAACCACAATCAAAAGAAAAGGGTATTTTCTTTCTAGCAGCTTCCAGTCTCTCAGGCAAAGCAGTGGGGGAAAACTTTACCCATAGTGAAGCACCAGGGAAGCCAGCTGAACACCACCAATGGGACACTTTTTCTAGAAAAACATTTGGATTTTTCAGGACTTCGATTTACTGATTCATAGATCTACCACCATGGTCTGTGAGAAACCTCTTCAGATAGGACAGAATTCTTTCTGGTAGAGGTGGTTTTTCCAGGCTGTTCCCCTGGTGAGGAAAGACTGATTGTTCTATAATGATGATGCTGAAGTTTGGTATCAGCTGATAAAGCTCTGATAAAATTTGACTCATGCTAAGAGGCCTAAAAGGCAATGTGCTGCAATAAAATTTGTGCTTCTCCTGCAGATGGGCCTTTCTGTTCTCAGCCATCTGGAGTCCACTAGCTCTAGCTTGTACAATAGAAGAGATGGGAGAAATCAAGCTTTTGATCTCATCCCTTTTCACTCATCTTAATTCACTTTCAAAATCCCCAAACACAACTTCCAGAAATCAAGACAGTCATGGAACTGCTGCAACCTAAGACAAGCCCTTCTGGCCAAGGGGACTATCCAGGGAGTGCAGATCTTGGAGCCAAAGCAGCAGGCAAGGAAAGGCCCCAAGCCAAGGCATTGAGCAAGAGAGCTGAAATGCCATGAGAACTGGGAGAGGCCAAGGCAAAGCATTTCTAAACGACTCTCCAGCAGGCTGGGAGGACAGCAAGGGGGGAAATAATTACAGAGGAGATTGCCAAGAGTCTAAAGAGAGAGATCCTTAGAGCTAGAAGGAGGAAAGTAAAAAGGGGATGTGTCAGAGAACAGATTTTGCATTTGACCCTTAGGGAAGTATCTTTCTGTTTCAATGCAAAGGCAAATTAGCTCTAAGGACTCAGCAAGGAAAATAAGCTTCTGAGGACACTTGGTCAGAGTACCTTGAGTACCTTGTACCCAGGACAGATGGGAAACAGTGCCATCACTCCCACGTCATCACTGACCATGAGGCATCAAGCTGGAGATGCTCCCAGCTGCCATTCCCCCACCACCACATCAGAGCAAAGAGCAGAAGGAAAATCCAGTGAGACTTCATGCAGGTCTGCAGGAGTACCGAGAGCCTCCTGGAAGGGCTATGAGCACAAAGAGCTTTATCTCCTTGTGGAGAAGACTATAGGGGTGATGGGTTACTGGGCTAATTTCCAACAGATTCACTGCCAAGTGACTTCTCGTTTCTGTAGCTGGTGGAAAGGTATGTAACACTGGCATACTCTTCTAGTCATGCCTGAGTTTCCTGTGATTAACATTCACATCTCTTTCTTCACCCATACATTAGAGATACAAACTTATTTACCTAAAGAAATAGAGGTGGTGGGTCAGAAGGTGGCACAGAGCAAGGAAATCAGGTATCCCAAATAAGCCTTTCATGCCAAAACATCTCCTTCTCAGGGAATGTTGCTTCTCCTCTCTGCACTGGGGTGCCTCCCCAGGAAGAGGAGACATTGGTCTGAATTCCCTGGGGTGGAGAGAGAAACCCAGCCTTCTCTGTGCTCCTGGTGCATCTTCATGCAGAGGGGCTGCTCTGTGCTTTTCAGTTCAAGCCTGAGATCAGGTGTATAGCTGGGTGCCTTTGGCTAGGGCATCAGCTAGTCTGAGTACACCCATGTCATCAATGAGTTGGTCTTTTTTCAGCCACTCCTTAAGAAAATCCTGACCAAGAACTGGATTTTGGCGACAGAAAGGCCGGACTTGCTGGCGTCCACAGTCTCGCAGTTCTCCAAGCACCTGCAGCACATGAGGGAGCCTCTGGGGCAGGTAGGCAGCAGGTCCCACGCCTGGGCACAGGGATGCTGGGGGGGGTCACACTGTCATTTTCAGCTGTGGGCAGACCTGCAGGCTCCTCTCCAGCCGTGGTTGCTGTTTATAACTGTGGGAGCTGCAGATCTGAGGGAGTTCTGCAATTGTGGCATTTCCACATGAGAATAAAGAACAACTTTCCTTCCTGTAGTTTAAATACAGGAATTAATTTTGTTTAAACAGGAACGAAAACTCCATTGAGAATTACTGGACATTACAATTCTGTGAGTTGCAGGCATATATGCTCCTTTCACAACTATGCAGTTGTGAAATAAATGGGTAGGTGACAACAGCTCTACATTTAAAATCTGCAAGGACCATCAAAACTGGCTTGTAAACCAATGCTAAATATCCCCCTCTGCTGCTAAGGAACCAACCTGCCAACACAAAACCATGGGCTCTTTCAGGGTGAGGGTTATTTCCACAGCATTCCCTCTGGCACAGCCTCACTCTGTGCCAGAGCAAGGGGCAGTGAGCTGCTGACTCCCTCTGGCAGGGCTGGCCTGGGCCATGTGTGCTGATGGGGTGCTGCCTTCGTGTACCTTGTGTACCTGAGGTGCTGCTAAAGACCTGAGAGCTTTCCCTGTCCTCTCTCACTGCCTTGCCCTTGCATGGGAACCACAGAAAAACCATGGGGTTTGCTTGTTTTTTTAACCAGGAACTTCTACATGAAATTCATAAGTATGTGGTGAAGGAATACATCACGCAGGTCATCAAGCCCAGACGGAAAATGAACAGGGAGACACGGCAGCAAGTGAGCAAAGAGATGAGGCGGGAAGCCACAATCATTCATAATACATTAATTGATCAGGTATTTGAACTCTCTCCTGGCATCCCCTGGTTGTCTCATTCCCAGAGGTGCAATATTCCCACTTGGCTTCCCAGAGATGAGGCGGCAGGCACTTTAGGGGGCCAAGTCTCAAGAAATACAGAAGTGCATAAAAGAGAGCAAGCGAGGTGGTTACTGCAGGTTCGTGGTGTGGGTTTCCAGCCTGGTGACCTCTCTGCATTGGCAGCTTGTGCATGACCAGCTGGCAGCTCTCCCATGGCAGCACCTGGTGTTTTAATATGTTCCCAGGGGCACAGGAGCTTTGCATAAGGTGGTTCATGTGCTACAGGATCACACTCATCCTGTGGCAGCTTCTTCCTGGGCCTGTCCCCTTGGGCCATGGGATGCACTTTGTCACTGCAGGAGTTTTGCCCTGGATACAGCTCATGGAGATGAGCCCCGTGAGAAGGTCCATCCAGGTACACAGTCTGTGTACAGGAGAATATGGGGGGAAAATTGTGTTTGTCTGCATGTTTCTTGACTGGTCAACTGTTACAACCCACCCCTGAACAAGGGGTAACTGAGGTTCCTGTTAACAGATGCCTTGGGGCAGAATAGAGTGAAATGACACTGAGTGACCAGTTTTTAAATAGATATATATATATACATATATATGACAAGTTTATTTTAGAACAATTTGGTTACAATGGAGAGATGTAGCCATTTTGATTATTACCTATAGTAATATAACAATATGAAAGTATAAAAATACCACTTAAGAAAATAAATAAGAAACAGAAAGAAAGAGAATGAAAGGATAAAAGTAGATAGCAGAGAGGAAAGGTATCACCACCCGTGGATCCAGCAACAAGACTTGATTGTTGCAATTTAGATGTCTGTTGGTCAAAGAGATAGTTGTAGTTGGTTGAGTCATTAACCTTTAACATTTCAGTCTCTCACAGCAACATCAGTCTGGGATTGTCAGGGAAGACCAAGTTCAATTAATTGGGTTTTGCAGAAAGTCAGGCATGCAGGGCACTAAATCCCCACTCAGAGATGAGGCACATGAAACTATCAGGCAGCAGGAGGTGAAGTCTCTGGCACCCACTGCTATGCTGGACAACAGCCTCTGTGCCCTGCTCAGGGTCTGGCTTGCTGGGGTGCTCGTGGGCACCAGGAAGGGCAGTGTCGGGCTTGGAGGAACTCCTGGGGGTGCCTTGTCATTGCCAGCACCCTGCTGCCTGCCCGAGGCAGCCTGTCCTGCCTGCCCCAGTCCCATCTCACACCAGTAAAACCATCCTGCTGCCTTGCCCTCACCATGGGGAAAAAGGTGTTTAGCAGGTGTTGCTGTCCCTGATGTCCCCATCTGACTCTTCATCCACAGGGCTCTGACTCTGACTGGCTGCTTCCTGCCATAGAACACATTGCCAACATCATTGGAGAGCAGAAAAAAGACAAGATCAAGGTGTATGTCAAGGAGCTGTGCCAGGATTATCCAGATATCAGGTACATGAAACAGCAGATGCCAGAACTGTTGGGCTCCATCCCAAACAGTAGCAGCCTGCCCTGTGCCTTGGCCAAGCTCTTCAGCTTCTCCTTGTTGGTAGCCACACATAAGAGATCAGGGTGCCAGCAACAGTGGGAGTCTCACCTTATTTTTCTCTCTTTATGACTGCATAATTTTTCTTTTTTTCCCCTGTCTGCTGTATCTTATAATGCACACAAATTACCTTCAAAGCCTTTTCATTTTAGGATGGGATGGGATGGGATGGGATGGGATGGGATGGGATGGGATGGGATGGGACAGGATGGGATGGGACGGAACGGAACGGAACGGAACGGAACGGAACGGAACGGAACAGAATAGAATAGAATAGAATAGAATAGAATAGAATAGAATAGAATAGAATTCAGTCTGTCAGGACTACAGCCATCATCCAGTCCAACTTCCTTCCAGACCACTTCAGGGCTGACCAAAAGTTAATGTAAACTATTAAGGGCATTGTCCAAATGCCTCTTAAGCACTGACAGGCTTGGGACATCAACCACCTCTCTAGGAAGCTTGTTCCAGTGTTAGACCACCCCCTCAGTAAATAAGGACTTCCTAATGTCAAGTCTAGAGCTCCAATGACACAGTTTTGAACCATTCCTGTGCATCCTATCACTGAATTCCATTTATTGCTCCAAATGAACCTTGTTTCACAGTAAAGTCCCAGTTTGCTTTTCAGTGCATCACCAGTATCAGCCCTGTTTGCCAATTTGCAGGCTCCAGACTTGGAGCAAATAGTTTGGTTCCTGTTCCCAGGCTCAGACCTCAAAGTGAGGCAGCCATTGACACAGTTCAGCTGCAGTTTCTGAAACGGCCTCAACATAACCATTAAATTTTGGAATAAATTACAAATTCTTTCTTTTGTATTTTCCATTTGCTGTTCCAATGCAGCATCTGGAAAATTTAAAACTACTGGAAAATAAAGAAAGTGACTAGCTCCAAGCATGGCTAAGCAGCTGCAAATTAGAAGTTACCTCCTCTTCTACAGCTCTTCTTTCAACCACTGAGAATGAATATCAGTGGTACATCTTGCAATAAGTTCCATTTCATCGGAGTAATTTCAGAAAAAAAACCAAAGTTTTCAGCACTGGGTTACACAGTTCCTGATGTGTGACTTTTATGCAATCAAAAGAATCCATAAATTTAACTAGTTGCTAGAACACTGAAGTGGACCCTCAAACATTGAGAAAAAAATCACAATAAATATATTTTCCTCTCCCCAAAACTGAGGTTCAAAATTTTTCATAACTAGATTTCACATGAGTGGGTCAGATATGCTTCAGGCTTATCTGCCTAGGGAAATTCAGGATATGGATATGTAAACGAACAATTGTTCCTGAGTAATTTCCTAGGTGAGCACACCAATCTTACAAAAAAAAACCAAAACCAAACAACAAAACCAAAAACCAAAACACCAACACCAAAACAAAGCCACAAAAAAAACCCAAAACCAAACCAAACCAAACAACCAAAAAAACAACCCAAACAAAATCAACCAAACAAACAAAACCCCAAAAGTTTCAATCCCAGTGGCCAGACTAAGCTGAAAGAGAGGCAGTGCCTGTCCTGGGAAGGATGGGAGAGATAAATGATGGCTAGTCATCAATGATGGCAATTTTAAAACAATTTTCCAGTCAGAAAAGCCATTTACAAGGCTCTGATTTTTGGTACTTTTTCATCATCAGCCTCACACCCAAGCCAGGTTTTAAGGCTTGTCCTCCTGGTTTATGTGATTTCTGACTTTCCATTATTGAGTAATACTATTTTTAACAATGAAGTTCAGAAAACAGGGCGGAACCTCCTGATCCTGCATTGCTTCCTGTTCAGGTCCCTGTTAATTTTTCCCCTGAGCTCTCAGAGACATTGTTGAATTTGTATACACTGAGATTACTGGAACAGGGTATGTTTCCATGTTGGCTTTCCAGCTCTAATCTAATTAGTGCCTGTCAACTTCCTAAATATTAGCACTTCCATTACTCAGCTCAAAATAATCATTACAAAAAGGTCCTCAACCTCTCTGGAACACTTGCAAAAGGCATCAGGGACGTAGACAGAGAGGAGGAAATTCCCTGAAGCACCAGCAGCAGGAGAGTGTTCCACCAGTGTGATGTGGCAGGAGCTGCTGCTCACTGGTTTGGTACCTCCAGAGGCTGCAGACTCCCATCCTGGTGGCTGCTCCAGCATGCTGAGGGGTCGGTCCCTGGGCACTTTGCTGTAGCCTGGATCTATCTCCAGCATGGCTGTTGGTTGCTCACCTCTGGGCTGGTTTTGCTGGCCAGGTCTGAGCGAGGTCTTGTTTGGTTTCTGCAGGAAGGGCCACATCCTGGCCATCCTGGCGCTCCGGGGGCTGGGGCGCGCCAGGAGAGCGGCGATTTTTCGGCAAGTTCGCCACGCACTGGAGAGCCCTCAGAGAGGGGAGGGCAGCACACTCTTCTCTGAAATTGATGCTCCAGTAATCATCAGCTGCTTCTAACACAGGACCAAAACAGCAGCCAGCATCCTGCCTCCTCCTACCCTGCCTCTATGCATGATCCACAATCTGCTCCCCCACCTTGCTCCTCTGCAAACCCAAATTTTTGACTGCTGTGGAGAAAGGAGTAGTTTTCTGAACTTGTTACCCTGAGTTCAGAACCCAAAGGCAACAGATGCACCAAGACACCGACCTCCTGCAAGAGCTCCTGGGCAGCAGCTCCTGCCCAGGCACTGCGTCCACGTCGTGTTCCATACAGATTCTATTGCTGGCAGCTTGCTCCACTGTTTGGTGCAAGATTGAATGAATTTTCAGAGAATAGGAGAAAAGCAAAAGCAGTTCACTCAGAGCTATATTAAGGCCTCTGTGCTATATTAAGGCTTGGACTGTGCTTTGCATAATTATACAGCAGCAGAGCAAGAGCCTCCCTCATAATTAGTGCCGTGAGCAACCAAGGGGCAGAGCTTGGGCAGGGATGTGGTAGCACCCAAGTCTTAGTTCCTCCCCCACAAACCAGCTGGCTGAGCTGGCATGACACAAGGTCATGACGTTGTGACCTGAGGCCACAAACCACTACCTGCCTGGGGAGGAAAACGCCGGGTAACCAAACCCCATGGCTGGGACATGCAGCACATGGAACACTCTGCCCTCCAGGATGGCCCCTGTGGCCCTTCTGGCATTTCAGCAGATTTTCCTCACTCATGGGCTGCCTTGCAAAAGTCCTGTTGGACTATGGCAACTGTTCATGCCATCACAACCTCTCCATATGGACAGACTTGCCTGGATCAGACCTGCCATGTGGAGGGAGGCTCCAAGTTCTCCTTGACATGGGGAAAGGCCCACCATGTCTCTAGTACATTTTCTTATGTGTTTGAATGCATTCTAACAAATCTGTTACAACCTGACTGCAGTATGAAACCTAATGTGAGGTGGACAGACAGTGCTACAGATGAGATCCTCATCTGATGAAAACCAGCACTGATGGGCATGGATCACCATAGGGTTAACTCCATGAAGGTTCCAAAGCGTTACACTCAGCATCTGCAGGGCAGACTGAAAAAGACATTCAGCAGCCTACAGCTGTATAAATCTGATTTTATTTAATTCAAATTATCCTTTAGGTTGCCCTCCACAGGATTCAATATAAGACTTTAGAGAGATGTGTTTATGATCTATTAAAATGATAAATGTGAACATGGCATAGCCTTGAACACTATTTTTTCTTGCATCAGAGCTTACAGCATCAGCAGTGAGCCTTTGTTTCCTTTGCTTTGGGTTGCATCAGTGTAAGTTTCAGTCTGGGTGAGCAGCAGGTGTTGGTGATAGGCCAAGGGAAATGATCTGATGGATGAGAAATACAGAGTGCACCTTTAATTCACAATCATCATACAAAAATTTTTCTAAGGTAGAATTGTTACCTCCACAGTCAAGAGAAGGTGTTTTTCTAAATATGTCTTTGAAATATAAGGTATAAATTGAGAGCCTGAAGAAGGAAATCCTGTGAGGAATTTTCTGCCCTGCATCATTCTTCAATACAGCTCATGACAGTTTCCTCAAACCCTCAGCTTGATGACTCTCTGTATTTGCTGTGGAGAAGGAGAAGTGGAATATCATCTGCATCTCCCACTAGGTGTGCAGAGCACATGAACACCTCAGAGTTCCCCTTTCCTGTCCTGGGGACATGGTGCAAGCAGGGAGCCCTGGATTATGCCCACCATGGGTCTGTGAGCTACATTTCCCATCCCAGCAGTGGGGAAGGGCATCAGTGCTGAGAGATTTACATCTATTGTTAAAAGGACTGATTGAGTGGCAGAGATACAAAGAAGCTTTCAGCTTTTGCATACTAGGTCTGAGGCTTCTCAAAGTGCACTCCTGGAGTGCAGGATTTGAGACACTAAAGCCTCAGTGAGAGATTTAGTGCATCAGAAATTTCCCTCTACCCTATATGCATCTCTCATCCAAGCACCTCATGCAAGGCATCTGTGGCATTTTCCCAAATGCATTATTTAAATGTATACTAGGTTTTCAATCTTATTTTACTGGCAGACCCTCCACAAAGCAGCTGCCTTTCCTCAGCTCCAGCTGCCTGTCCCTGGGATTAGATAAGATGTTTGGTTTCCGTTTCCTAATAAAAGGAAATTGGTCCCCTGAAGTCATGGAGGAAAGCTGGGCACAATGGTCTGCCTTTTGTCACAGCCTCTCCTGGGACAGTCAGATGCAGCCTGGCATCCTGTAAGCCAGTGGCAGGCACACAGCCAGCTTGCTCTGGGACCTGCTGCTCTTGAGCAAACCAGTTTAAGGTTAACCCCATTATGGCAGGACTATGGCTCTGTCCTGCCCCAACAGCTGTGCAAGTGCAGAGGGAGCTCTAGGGTGGGTGAGGAGCACGGGTGCCCCTGGGCAGGGGGTGCTCGGTCTGTGCTGCACAGCAGACCCTGGAGCCAGTTGAGCAAGGAAAAAGGAAAGGATGGGCCTTCCAAAATGAGCTGCTGCTGTCCAGCTGTCTTCTGTGGAAGACCCAGTGTTCACTATGGCTGTATTTCACATTCCAAAAAAGAAAAGGAAGGCCCACAGGGCTTTTAAATGTGGAATATGCTGCTCATAGGAAAGCACCAAGGAGCTCAACTACTACTCTGTTAATTCCTTCTCCTTGTTCTTTCTCTGTGAAGAAAAACACCATCACCCCTATTCCTATCCCAGCACACAGTTGCATTCCCCTCCAGGACACACACTCGCTATTACCCCAGAGGGACCAAGCTAGCATGTGCAGATGCATCTCTGTTGAATAAAGCTGTCTCAAAAGTGTCCAAATAAATGGAAAAGCCAAACTATCTTCAGATTTACCTTCTTGGGAGTGAATGCTGCATTTGGAAGCTGTGGCGGGGGGTAAAGGCAGATCTGGCACAGCTGACAGCACTGTGTAGGTGGTGAAATATTTTTTTTTGTTTCAGAGGTCTCTGATGTTTCACAATACAATTTATTTCTGGTTTGGGGTGAAAAGCAAGGAGTCAGTGACAGCAGTCAGGGTGCATGAACTGGCATTTGCCATCTGAGACTAGCCTTTGGGTGCCACCATTCCAGCAATTTTGCTCTGTGAAGATGTCCTTTCCTGGAAGGAAGATATGGAAAACAGGCTCACTTCGAGCAAGAAAGGAAGAGTATACCAAGACATCGCAGTGAACATGCAGAAGGCTTTCCCTCAGCTCAGGATCCTAGTCAATCAGTCAATATATTCCTGAAAAAAGCCTTTTAGAACAGCACCACTATAATCTTTAGTTCCCTGTCATGTGGTATCTTTCAGAAATGAGCTCTCAGTTGGTTTGAAATATTAAGGATGATCAGTGAGCAGTGGATTGAAGTATTACATCCACTTTACAAGCTGGGTAATGTGGCCTGATACCACGCAGCACACACAGCTGGGACAAAAAGGGGTTCCAGGGCATTATTATCTCAGGGCTGGCTGAAAAGCAAAGCTGTATTTGTTTTAGGTTTAACTACTTTGATAGTTAGATATCAGTCTTCTCCCAGGTGTCAGTGTTTAGCAAACATTTATCTTCTGTATTTTGCACCTTTCTCCATTAAATCTTGTTGTGGTTGGATTTACTGTCCCAAAGTCAGGCACTTTGGTTCTCTGGATACTGGGCAGATACAGGAGTGCTCTGCTCAGCATCACTGAGCATTTCCATCTCTTGAGGACAATTTCATGTAATGCAGCTAATGACAACATGACATTAATACTGGGATTGGCCCACCTCTCCCAAAAAACCTGTGCAACAGATCAGTCAGTTTCCAGAGCACTGATTTCTATTTGCTATCACTGTTACAATAAAAACACAGTATTGGGAAAAGGTAAAGTCTGATGTACATTAATGTGCAGCAAAAGTGGATTAACTTTTAAAGGACTACAAGAACTTTCTCTAGTCCCACAGTCTCATAACTAACCATTGCCTGAGGACACTGAGCATGTGAACTTTGCCTCCCTGCCTTCATCCCTGTCACAGAAAACACTGCAAATAGCCTGTAATACTCTTCCAATGCAGTACTCTCAATTTATATGTGTAAATTCATACCAAGTCACTCAAACATCTTTTCCCAGAAAAGAAGTAATATATAAGGCAGAGAAACCTCTGGAAAAAGGCTGTTGTAGTATTTTTGCTATCTTCATACTTCCTAAGTGAGAGTCTTGAAATGCCAGAGTAAAGCTTTCTTGCAAGCTGCACAGAGAGTGTAGCTCTTGCTAAATGAGGCAGAAAAAGAGAACGGCAGATTAAAGATGAGCATCTAAGTCCCAAGATGTCTGACCAGGCATAGTTTGTATTTGACTAGGCATGAAATTGTGCCTGGCACCATGAGTAGGTAGGTCCATAGCCTGAGCTCCATAATGAGCATGGGAGTGGGAAGATGCCATGGCTTCATTGGGGGATGCAGTTTTATGCCTCAGTTCCCAGGACTGGGGAGGCTGGCATCAGGCAAGACAGAACTGCTTTTGTGTGAACAGTATTACTCAAGTGCAGAAAAAGAAACCAAGCCAGAAGGCAGAAGGGGGTGGTTACACAGCTTGCCAAGCCATCCCCCTGCTGCACACAGCCCCTGGGAAGGGGATGGCAAACTGCAGCTGGAAAGAGATGCTGAGAACCAGAAGAAAGCCCAGAAAACAGGAATTATTCCACAAACTGCACTCACAGAGAGAGTTTTGCTTAATACTGGTCAGCGCAGAGCAGTGGCCTTCAACGTTCTGTTGTCTATGAAGCAAGGAAGTATTTCCAGGAAAGGCACAGAGCACAGATGTGAGAATTGTCTTCCGGTTAGTTAAACAATCACTGCAAAAGGGAAGGAATGTGCTCCTCCCCATTTTCTGTGGAGGTCAGGTGAAGACAAACAAGCTTCTACCCCAGGAAGTAGATCCAAGTTAGATGCAGCAAAACCACCACTAGTGCTGACAGGGCTGGAGTGCTGAGGACAGCGTGTCATCCCTACCATCGGGGCTTTCACAGAATCACAGAATCACAGAATGGTTGGATTGGAAGGGATGCCAAAGATCAGCTAGTTCCAACCCACCTGCCATGAGCAGGAGCACCTTGCACTAGACCAGGTGGCTCCTATCCAACAGCACTTCCTGGTGAAGCACATCATGGGTAATCCCAGAACTGAAATGAAGGAAAATCAAAGTAATCGCAAAAGTCCGTCATCCTCAGCAAGGCACAAAGTGCTGGGGATCATTTCCTCACAACTTTTCAACACTTTTTCAAAAACTCAGGGAAAAAACTATTTCTGAAAGAGCCGTGCTATGAACAGAAGCTCATTGAGCGGATAAGAGGCAGACATGGAATTAATCATCAGGGATTCATTAGGAGGAACAAGGACAAAAGTCTGGTGGCTTTTGTGTCCAAAAGCACTTGTGGACCCTCATCTTCCGCTCTCAGCCCCAGCTGCAGCACAGGAATGCATTACTCATGCTTTCAGCATGACAGCCTTTCAAACAAACAGACCTTGAGCCTCCAAAGCACCAGCAAAAGCCCACAGTGCCTCTGCCCCTGTGATCTCAAGGCTGAATTCACCCTGTGCCTGTCCTTGCTAAGCAGTTTGTCACCCTCGGAAACAAAGACTGTTCCACGGGATGACGGGAGCGCTCTCTTCAAGCAGACACGGAGAGAAACAACCGCCCAAAGGGCCAGGCTGGCTTTGCCCGTGGTAAGAAGTTCTCCCAGCAAGCTCAAGGAGGAGCTGTTATTTGGAAGCACCATTGTCCGTGGCTGCTGAAGGACAGATGACACACCATGTTGGCTCAGGAGACCTTCAGGATCTGCTGAATTGGTGGCACAGGGAGAGAGGCAGAGGGAAGATGCTGGAGTGCAGGGAGAGAAATCATTGAGAAACAGTTTGTGCTGTTCATTCCATACATCGACTGCCCCTGACCGAGCCTGCGTCCCAGACCTCCAGTGCCTCTGCCACCAGATGACAGTCCCAGGAAAAGGGACACCCACACAGCTCTGGTCCTGCATCCTCAATATCTCAGAAGCTGACGAAGACTTGTGACATCCCATGTGAAATTCAACTCTGTTTTATCTGAAAAAACAGCTCTTTTTTCCTTTTTTTTTTTGGTTAACCGTATGACTTTTGCTCCTTTCTTCACTACCAAACAGCACAAATCCAAATTCAGCGAAAGAAAAAATAAATTAATGGGATTGTAACAAGCTGTGGTTTAAATTTTAACCTAATTATTCTGTGCAAGGAAAAAAGCCACCCTTGAGAGGATCCTGAACTTGCAGCACTGCCCAGGATCTCAGAACAGTTGTGGTACCCCCCAGGCTGGGCTTTCCCTTGACACTGCCAAAGGCTGGGGTATATCCTGGGAGGAGAGTCCCTGCTAGGAGCTCCCATAATGGAATTCCATATATGACATTTCAGCACTGCCTGCAGGGAGGGGCTGAACCTGAACACACCGTTTCCTCTGCTTTTGGCCCTGACCCTTGGGTCTGGGATTTCTTGTTTCCATCAAAATGCCTTTTGGAAGTGACTAAATACTGAGAACAGCTCAAGGTTGTGTGTCCTAAGTGAACTAATTAAAAACAAAAAAGAAAAGGTTTTCTTTGCCTTGCAACAGGGCAGGAATACTGAATGGATGTCTAGTTTTGTTCTATTAAGCATGCAAAGCAGGAGAAAATCTTAAGTGAGCAAAACCACCCACAGACAGACATAAAAACTCACAGCAATATTTTTGTGTTTCCTGGAATTATTCACGATCCACTGCAAACCACAACTGCTATGTCTCCACAATCAGTTGACCTTCAGCCTTGGTGTGTGAATTTAGATGCCATTGTTTTAGACACAGCAAGACAAATGAGTTGCATTGTGGCTGTTACAGCTGTATTGCTAGGGAAATGCTTGCATGGGGTGTACCAAAGAGAACCCTCAAAGGAATAGCGTTTTGCACTGTTTAAAAATACAAACTTTAGTACTATATGTAACTGCCCTTTCAACCTCTTATGAGTGAAGCAGCTACTTCTTAATGTAGCTGGAGAGAGGCCTGAAGGAGTTAAAACATATACACAGGGCTTATCTTTACATGCTTCATCCAAATTATTGACTTTATATAGGCATTGCAGCATTAGATTTCATATCCACTATTCATATTTATTTACTTTAGATCTTTTCCTCTTTTCTCTGAAGGTGACGTTAGAAACAATTATGACAACCCCATCCATTTAGGACGTGGTTTAGGAAGGATCCATGTCTGGCCACTGTGTTATTGGGACTAATCCCAGGAGAACAAATATGTACAAAGCACCTTACCCAGCCCTATGGTCCAGGCTCTGCCAGGGCAGGGGGAGGCAAGAAAAAGAAGTTATTGTCCTGAAGAGCCAACAAGATTCTTCAGATTTTTTTTGAGAAAAGGAATATTTCATTGAAAGGTCCAGTGGGAATTTCAGTCCTCAGGAGAACTGTAAATCTCATTCAGAAATACGCCACTATTTACGAAGAACTGAAGGGCCATTCTCTACTGCCAGTAAATTTGGTAGCAACAACTGTTGGCTTCAAAAGTGAAAGATAAACAATGAGAGCTCCTTACTGAGTCAGAGGGTTTGAAACACAGGCTGTCCTCATGGCTACTTGGATTTCCCCTGGAAACTTCCCTCTGTGCCACTCATCAAGCCAATTTTGCTTGGACACATGAGCATAATGCAGCAGGAGAGACGCCAGGAATAGGAAGGCACAGACCCTGAGGATCCACAAGGAAATTCAAAACAGAGGAACTTCTTGGTGTCTCACTTTCAAGACCTCAAACAGAAGTAGTGCTTTTGCAGTTTCCCAGATGCTTTCCCCCAGTACTTGCCACCACCCTGTCATGGGGAGTTTGTGGACAGCCTTTCCTGCTGGGCAAAAAGAGATGTCCAAGGGAGGCAGCCCTGGGGCAGGGAAGGTGTCTGGACTGGGGTAAAACAACTGCAGTGAAAAGACGTCCTGATTAGTTCCACCAGGTCTAAACATGATGCTGATGAGGGCCAGTTGGGATTTGGTCCCATCCAGTGACCTTTCCAGTGTTTCATTCCCTGATCTAAAATTAGGCCTCTCATCCCTTGCACACAAGCCCTGTGCCAGCCCGGGCACAGCCACGGGTGACCAGAGAGGATCCATCAGCTGAGCTCTGGTGAGGAAAGGCATGTCCCAGCCCCAGCTCTTCAACATGGACGGGCACATTCCTCCCACACCACAGGAGCTGCTGACACGGCTGCCACAGGGTGGGTTTGGCTGTTGCAGGGCTCAGCTGACAGAGCAGGTCTGTCAGGTCACCCAGCCCTGTGCTGCACAGCACAGCTGTGCTATCACATCTGGAGCACTGAGCCACATTGCAGAGAGCAGAGGTGTCTGATGTTGCTCAGGATGTGGCTCCTTGCACCATTTCTTGTAGCTTAACTAATGAGGCAGTTCCCATTTGCCTTCCCTTAGTCCCTGGCTATGCAAGCCTCTGAGGCCATACAAGTAAAAAGTGTTCCCAACATAGAGAATTATATTTAGTGCAGGAGCACCGTAAGGAAAGCAAGCTGCATCTTGGAAGCACACACACATGCCCTTGTCTGGCTTCACAGAGGGCTGGTCCTTGTGTGTTCATGTTGAACCTCAAAGGCATTAGGAAGTTGTAAACAGAGAAGCAGTGTTATAGAAGAAACAAGATTAAGCTGATAAAAAGAAAGAACTATGGGGTAGCAAGTGCTGGAGTACCTTAAAAATGGGGTGCTAAAAACAATGGTGCTTTTCTGTCAGAGGATCCCTGAACCTTTTCCAAAGCAGCAGTGCTTTCCAGAATGTCTGTGTACAGGCAGATGTGAGTCTCCCACAATGGCCCCAGCCAAGAGATCTTACAGATCTGCTCTGAACCCCAAGCCCAGTGCTATGACCCCCCAACATGCTCTCTGTTTCCCAGTGGGAGTGGGATAGTGAGAAGTGTGAGTTCCCACTTCTCTGACTTCTACACCAGGAAAAACACCTCTAGTTTCCTTCAAGTGAAAAGGAAAAAGCTACACCCTTCCCTCCAGGACCTGTTGTTCCTCCCCAAGTCACCACATGCCAGATGCTGAGGATGCCCATCAGATTGCAAGTAGCATCAAACAGAGGGGCAATATCACTCCCTCCATTCCATGGGGGAGGGTGACTTTTCCCAGGCTATGAAGATGCCTGGCTGAAGGTCCAGGGAGAGCAAACTGGGAAGAGCTGGCTGCCAGGGCTGTCGGGTCAAGGGGACCTCCCTTCCAGCACATGATGTCTCCTGAGCAGGGTGAGCATGTCAGGGACAGCTGCACCCAGACAGAAATCTCTGATATGAATCCCTCTCCATGTCAGAGCAACCACAGAAATGCACACCTCCCTCACTTGGATACCAGGGGAGGGTGCCAGGGCAGCCTCAGGGACAGATGCCTCTTCCACCAGAATATCACAGCAAAGGTGTCATCAGCCTCAGCTACGACCACTCCTCAAGCAGAAATACCAGGATGGGGATGCAGACCACACTTGAATACAAGCCCTTCCTTAAATGAAGATTTAGGACATTCCTGTCAGGTTTGAACTCCTGGCTCATTACTCAGTCATGTAGTATCTCTCATGCCAGAAGAAACCAAAATCAGGAAGGCTCTCTGTGGTTAGCTTGGGCCAGATATGACTAGAGATGACAAAACTATCATCATGGGAGGCTGGTACCACTGGTAGCAAAGTTTTCAAGAGGGGTTCACACTGTTGAAACTACCAAATCACAGCTTTGCTGCAGGTGAGACCTCCAACACCAACCTCCTTCAAATAGACCTGGGGAAAAGGTGTTTTCACCACTTGGAGAGGAACAGGGGCAGAACCATGACAGGAAGATGAAGATACACTGCTACAGTGGCTGTTGCTGTTTAACATAGCTCTGCTTGGCTTTCACATCTGGATTCAAAAAATCACAAGCAGATCAATCTTCTCAGCACATGGGCAGGCTGCTACCTGTGGCAACAGCATCCATGTGGGAAAGGACAAAGTATTTTGCAGGAGGAAGGAAACTTTTTGGATCTGAGAACTTTAGGTTGGGTAAGTGCTTCAGTACTTAAAAAAATATTCCATATTGTTTGGCATTAAGATCTTGGGTTTACGTGTTGCTTTCAAGGAGTAAGATAATATTAAAATTGGCTAACTTGATCATACCCTTTAACCTCAGGGTGAGCCTCTATAGATATGAATTAAAAGTCTGCTCCCCAAGTACCAGAAAACAACATGTACATGGAATTCTTTGGAGAAGGCCGCAAGCAGGTTTCAAATATGGCAGAGATCTGTGCCTTGGTGTGTTTCTGTGATCATTTTGAAAGTCAAAGGATGTTGTACTTAAAACCATATAACTTAACAGATGCATAATTATCAAGGGTTGTGAAGCACAAATGAAAACAAAGTTGGGGCAAGGGAAGTTGTTCATGAAATAACAGGAAAAGTGGGAGGTTGTGTCCTGCTGTCTCACAGGTATCTCAGACTGGAAACAACAGTCCCCTCAGACTGAAAGGTTTCAGACCTGCACCCCAGGAGGTATTCCATTCATTTGTGGGCCCTGGGGCATCTAGAAGTCCAGTTAGCTGCAATCCTGGAGGTTCTCACTTCATTGACACATACAGAAACTGAAAGAGAATGCAAAAGTTCATCCTAGTCATTTCTGCTATTGTCTGGGAAAAGTCCTGTGTATGCAATCTTTGCCCACCATTCCTTGCTTATGTCTCTTACACAGAGCATGGCCTGTCATGCAAAGTTTTCCCTCGGTGGTGAGTACTGTGTGACACAATCTGCTGGTGAACTTGAGTCCCCACACCTCCCATTGCCCCTGTCACTCACCACTACCCTGCTCCTATGCTGCAAGGCCTTGTCCCAGCTCTTCTGAGCCTGGTTGCTGATGGAGAAAAAGAAATCCTGGTTTTATTACTTGTAGTTATCATGATTACGGGAAAGGAAGACACCTCAATCAATTGGAAGTCATATTGTCGCAAGCAATTTTTTTTATGTCCTGAGTGATCAGAATTAAAATACACAACAGTCCTGAGAGGTGGATCCACCTCTTCTAGACCTCCAGCCAGTTACTGGCTGCTCTGCCCCAGCTGCTGAGCAGCGACAGTGCTTTTTGAGCCAGCAAGTTCCTCCACAGCTCACTGACCTGTCATGTCCCTCTGCGCAGGGAGAGGAACTGGGCCCCTCATGACCTAGCTGCCATTGCTCTGCAGATCTGAGTCAGCCTTCAGAACTCAAACTTTCATCCCTTTTGCTGACCTCAAAGTTTATAAACTCTTGGAGAGAGCCAGACAAATGTGGTGCACGTGACCTCTTGGTCTTTTACCTCACATTTTAATGAGGACCCCAAATCCTCTTCTGCTACCCCTTTTTGCACATGCCCACACTTCCATGAAATTATCCCACAGTGAACAGAAATAAAAGAGTTATTTCCCAGCATAGGAGCAGCGATGCAAACAGCTACAAGCAGCTCAGGGCATAGCACATGCAGTCCCCACCACATGCTGCTTCACACACCTCCCCCAGCACTGCAGGCAGGTCAGCCACCCTAATGGCATCCTCTCCCATTCCCCTCTCCAAGCTGCTGCACACCCCATCCCACATGGAAAAGCTGCTGGATACTACCTCACGCTGATTTTTCAGTCCAACCCCACACTGAGAGTATTTTTGGACTCTCTCAAGCACCAACTCAGCCACCTCTACTTGGGCTCCTGGTGCCCACCAGCTGCAGGAGATAGCCCCATATTTCCAGCAGCAGGTAGCAGGGAGTGCCTGCCTACCCAAAACACTGCTGCCAGCCACCTGCATCCAGACCTGCTGCTTTTCTACTCTGAAACATGCACAGCTGGAATTACTTAGTACAAACTAGTTCAGCTCACAGACAATCCCACAGGAAAACTACTAGTTTCCCTGTCTGGTAATAAGGGTAATGAAAACAAGTTTGAACAAAAATCTCAAATACCATTCAATGAATAAGCATATCAAACAGACTCCAAGAAGAACTTTACCCTCATAACAATCTGCTTCTTGGCACACCTTTAGCTGGCAATGAAGATAACAGCTTTTCAGCATCCTGAAAGAGGAAATTAAAACCTCACTTAAAAAATAATCTCCTTATAAATGTTTCTTGTTGATAGTATCTTCATTTTTCAGGTAAGTAAATCTTTCATTGTCTAGTGCAAGGAATTCACAACATTTTTTAGTAGAGACACAACCTATTTGTAGGCTCCTGCTAGGCTATATTTGGATAATAGGACTGGCAATGAGATTGACTTTGATGCTCAATATAGAAGAGGAGAACAATCCCATGCAAGTCACTGTTCAAGGAAGAATTTGCAAAATTAAGTTACAAATCTCTGAAGTACATCTTGCTTGAAGTGTAAGTTTCCAGATGAGAAATATATTATGTATATTAGAGAAGTCAAGCATAAAGCCCTGGATTCCAGGGATTGCAGACTTCAGTTAACTTCTTAGATAGCACAAACTATATTAACCGAATGTCAGTGTAGCCCTATGCAATACACTGAATAGTTACAGAGAACAGAAATTTCCTGTGCAGCACTAAGATGTTTAACTTGGTTACAAGCTAGCCAATATTATTTAAGTAAATACAACATGCCTGAATTGGGCTGCAGAGACAATTAATGTCATGCTGGTGTATCAGCAGGAGGTCAGAGTGCTGTGATACATTTGGTTTTGGTACATAAGGGCACCCAGAAGATGACACCTAAGCTCTAGGTTTCTAATTTAACCCAATCACAAGATGCTTCTTGGTCTCTCTGCTGGCAGAATTGCCCTGACCCCACAGAAGTTAACTTAGAAGAGATAAAGATGAGGCCCCACAGCAGATCCCACTACATGAACGTAATTTGGATCCCACATGCATCATTCTATACAGACATTTATCCAAGAAAACAACCCGGGATGCCCACAGATCTGCAGCAATATTTGCTAACACCAGCTGAGCATCAGAATCCCTTGGGCTTTCCCACACTGCTTGCTGCAGGAGCCTCCTACAGTCAGGGCCCTCAGTGCTAAGCTGGGGATGAAACATTTGTCTGAGCCAAGTACAAACACCCCCTGAACATTTAAAGAGAGGTTTCAGACGGTTCCCCCCTGCAACCAGGACAGCATCCTCTGCCTTCAGACAGTCACAAACACTGCCTTCCCAGCCATGCCCAGAGCTCTGTGTGTGTGTAACCCTTGGACCACACCAGCTACCCTGGTTCCTCCCAGGAGCCATTTCCCTCTGCCTCCTGCATGAAAGTGTCACTGGATGCAGCATCCAGCTCACCTTCAACTAAGCACAGTGCTGCCCCCAAACCAGCTCTAACTGCAGTTTTCAAACCTTGTCTCCTCTCCCTTTCACATTGGCATCGGAGGAGATGATGAAACACAGGGGAAGTTTCTGCACTCCAGGGCCAAATCTCGCACAATTTCACATTTCTGATGATTTTCAGATTGATGTGGAACCCTGCCTTTCCATCCCATGACAATGGTTATTTCTGGCCGCTGGTCATCAAGGAGTAAGGGGACCCAGCCCTGGGGCAATCCCAGGGGGGAACCCTCCGCCCAGCTCAGCCAAAGGCTGGCCTGACATGAATTGCTGTTTTCACAAGACCGGAGATCATGGGTTTGCCCATAAAGGCGGCCCCTCTGCTTCTGCTTCCTGTTTTGGCAGACATTGTATGGCATGAGGTTTTCCCCTGCTACCATGGACTTTTTGGGAAAAGAGTCCCAGAGAGGAAAGCAGCAGTGCCAGCAGATAGGATGCCTGAAAAAAAGCACAGACCAGGGGAAGCATCTGTTCTCCAGCACTGTGCCAGCTCAAATGGGCACCTCCTTTGAGCACAGACCATGGCTCCAGACCATGTCTGCTGCTGGGGGATGCACAGACCTGCACAGATGCACGGCCCTTCCAAAAGTTGTGCAGCAATACAGGTGCTGAGTGTGGGTGTCAGCAGCACCAGGAAAGCTCACGGTTCACACTCAGCTTTAAATCTCTGGACTATTTTTTTACATTTTACATTAGACCACAGCTATGAGATGTGAAACAAAAATGGTCCCAGGCACAGTAACCAGGCACTTGGGCTTGCTACCTGTCCAGCTCCCAGCCCCATACCAGCTTCCCACAAAAGGAAGGAAGAGGTAGACTCTGCAGGACCACAATATTTTTATTTTCTGCCTGAAAGGCAACTGCTACAATCCAAATCTCATCCAGATGTGTGGAGAAAATGCTTCACATTGAGGCTAAGCAAGGGACAGCACAGCCCTCACAGACTTCACAGAGCCTCTGCAAAGGCCCCCCACAGCCATGGCTATCACCCAGGCATCCCCTGGCTGCCCTCCAGCCATCCCCTGCCCTGGCAGCACACACACTTCCCCAGGTAACAGGATCACCAAACTCCATGGCCAGAGATGCCAGTGCCTAGAAATCAGGAACAGAGATTAGGAAAACAAATAATAGAATCAGAGAATAGTTTGGGTTGGAAGAGACCTTTAAAGGTCGTCTAGTCCAACCCCTCTGCAATGAGCAGGGACATCTTCAACTACATCAAGTTGCTCAGAGTCCTGTCCAACTTGACCTTGAATGTATCCAGGGATGGAGCAACTCTCACCTCTCTGGGCAACCTGTTCTGCTGTTTTACCACCTCCATCACAAAAAACATCTTCCTTATCTGTAATCTAAATTGACCCTGCATCAGTTCAAAACCATTACCCCTCGTCCTATCACAACAGGTTCTGCTAAAACATTTGTCCTCATTTTTCTCTCAGGCCCACTTCAAGTACTGAAAGGCTCAAGAAGGTCTCCCACCCAAAAGTGGAAGACAGAGTTTTGGACACTTTGGGGCAAGGAAGGAAGCCTTATCCAATCCCCAGTCTCTCCCAGTCCCCAGGCAGGGGCACAACCCCCAGCTCTGAAGGTGCTGGATGATATTGGTGTCTCCTGGGAGGGCTGTGAGTGCTGCTCTGGGGAAGGTGTTGCACCCTGGGCATGATGCAGGACCTGCACACAGGAGGCTGTGCTTTCAGACATGCACCTCACCCCTACAAGCCCACTGGTGGCAATGCCCTGCTCAGAGAGCAAAGCTTTCATAGAATAATGGAATATCCTCAGTTGGAAAGGATCTACAGGGATCATCAAGTCCAACACCCGGTTCTGCACTGAACAACCTCAAAAATGACACCACGTGTCTGAGATCATTGTCCAAACACTTCTTGAACTCTGTCAGGCTTGATGCCATGACCTCTTCCCTGGGAAGCCTGTTCTATTGCCCAACTTCTCTGGGTGAAGAACCTTTTTCTAATTTCCAGCCTAAACCTACCCTGATACAGCTTCATGGTGTTCCCCTGGCTCCTGTCACTGGTGACCAGTGAGAAGAGACCAGTGCCTGCCTTGTCTCTTCCCATTTGTAGGGAGGCTGTGAAAGTCTCCTTTTCTACAGGCTGAACAAGCCAAGTGACCTTAGCTGCTCTTCATACAGCTTCCCGTTCAGACCCTTCACCATCTTTGTAGCCCTCCTTTGGACACTCTCTAATGACTTCATGTCTTCCTCATATTGTAACACCCAAACCTGCCCCCAGCACTCGAGGTGAGGCTGCCCCAGTGCAGAGCAGAGTGGGACGATCCCCTCCCTTGCCCGGCTGGTGATGCTGGGTCTGATGCTCCCCAAGGCAGTGTTGGCGCCTGGCTGCCAGGGCACTGCTGACTCATATTCAATTTGTCATCAACCAGGACCCTCAGGTCCCTTTCCTCATTCCCCAGGCTATTTGTACAGCCAGAGCTGACCACCCCAGGTGCAGAACATGGCGATTTTGGAGGCACCTGCTCTATCCCTGACAGTGGGTTTCCAAGCCTGCAGTGGGACACATCCCACAGACAAACCCTCGGGGCAGGGAGCCCAGGCTGCCGCATTCACCGCTCTGTCGGGGCTCAGCTCCTCTGCAGGCACCGACCCAGCGGGGCGATGCCCGGATCACCTTTCCTGCCGGAGGGGATTTCTCGATTCCCTTTGCTCCGGAGGAGGCGCAACTGGAGTTTCCCAGCAGCCGGGTCCCGCCCCCGCCCTCCCCCCGTTATAGCCGGGCTGCCCCGGCCCCGGCGACAGAGCTGCTGACAGTGCCGGGGACCGCGCCGCTGTCCCGCTCCCAGCCCCGCTCCCAGCCCCGCCGACAGTGCCGCTGTCCCGCTCCCAGCCCCGCCGACAGTGCCGCTGTCCCGCTCCCAGCCCCGCCGCCGCCCGGAGCCGCCGCACAGTAAGTCCGTCCGTCCTTCGAGCCGCCTGCCCGGAGCTCGGGGCTTTCCCCTTCCCCGTCGGGCCGGCGTCGCTCCCGCTCCTCCCGAGCCGCTGCCCCGCTCCCGGCTCACTTGCTGCGAGTCTGGGGAGCTCGGGGGACCTCTGCTCGGTCTGAGAGCGGGGAACGAGTGGCAGATGCTAAAGGATGGGTTCCCGGACACAGGGACAGGTTTCAGCCCCACCTTGTAATTATCAGAATGGAAAATAAATCGGGCCGCTGGCAGAAGAACAGCAGCTCCAGGCATATCCCAGGGCTGGGCACAGCAACGATATGTGCCTGGTAATTCCATTTTGACAGCTGGGTCTGGTTTCTGTTGCTTTTCCCCAAAATTTCAGGGCACAGGCTCGAGCAGTGACTACTGTAAACCGTTCCCCTGCTCTGTCCTCCCCCCGCCTTCCAACACCTTTTCCAAAATCCAGGCGTAGATCTCGGGCACCAAACTGGCAATGGGTTCCAGATCCAGCATGGCACTTCTGCCCTCTCCTCTTTGTCTCTATTCAAAGGAAGTGGTTTTCCCCCAAACCCCAGGGAAGTAAGTGGATTATGATTCACTCAGCTTGGCTGCCCTGGAAAAACACCATTTCAGAGCCTGGACCCTGGATGGTCCCAGACAGCCCCTCTGACTTGCACCCTGTCAGGGTCACTGTGCTAAGCTGGCACATTTCTGCATTGCCATGCTTGCCCTTCTGTGACTGTTTTTCCTAGTCAGGGAAGTCCCACTGCCCCTAGGACTTGCCTTTTCCCAGAGCACTGAAAAGCCTGTCAAAATTCCCTTCTCTCCCTGGGCAGTAGCTTCATATTCACTGCAACAGCTCCTCAGCACAAATTGAAAGGTTCAACCCCAGGGTTAGGATCCTTGGTGTGTTTAAAGTAGGATCTCTTTCTGAGGCTGCTGCAAAGTAAGGAAGAGACTTTCTGTGCTCGGAGCATATGGCTGATTTAGAAGCCATGACCCCTCACCATCACACCCAAGTTCAGAGCAGAAGACCTGAAGAAACACTGATTCTCCAAAGTGTCAGCTGCCTGCCCCCACCAAGGGACTTTGAGGCTTGCCAGTTCCAATAGAGCAAATCAAAAGGGCTCAGGTTTACGTTTACTTCAGTCATTTTCTCTATAAAAAGGTGCCTGAAAAGACAAAGTGCCAAGAGAGGCTCCCAAGGAATTTGTTTATCTTCTCAGTCACTGTTAGCTCTAGCAGTGAACTTTGCAAACTCCAGGCCTTAGAGAAGGATTTGGTTTTGGAACAGTATTATCAAAACAAAATTCTAGACAGCAGCAGCTGGTTTCTCTTTCAGCAGCAACAGTTCAAAATTATGCTGCCCAGATTTGAAGAAATAAGAAAAATGAGGGTATTACAGTGCATTCTCTCTGCTTTATCCCAAAAACAGTATATCTAATTTTCTCTTTCTCTGTTTGAAAAATTCTCACCAACAACAGGAAATGCTGGTTTACAGGACTGTTTTCAGGTGTGTGTCAGTAATTTAGGGAAATCAAATTCTCGTTTGAAAATGACTGATGTACTGCATAGCTCTATCTACACATGGTTTAATGCTGGTTTAAAGCATCTGTCTCACACCAGGTGAGATGCCCTGGGATCCTCTGCCTGCTCTGCCACTGCCATTCCCCTGAATCCCTTGGGTTCCTCAGCTCTATGGGGGTGCCCAGTGATGCTGAGGCACATGGATAAAGTCCCCTAGGAATGCTCTGTTCCTGGCTTGGCTTTTTCACTGGAGACGTAAGTTTTGTTTCCCCTCAGCTCCCCATTAGGAGCAGAGCTTGGTCACCATCAGGATGGTGCTGGACCACATTGGGTGGTGGGTGTCCACAGGGGTCTGCAGACAGGAGTATGGATATGACCAGCAGAGTAAAGAGTCAGGGTGGGGCTCTGGGTGGCCCAGCTCATCTCTGGACTGTCGTTTCTCAGGCAGAGCCAAGTGGGAGCCCCCAGCTTCATGGTGTGTCCATTCAGTACTTAACCCAGATAACAAAAATTGTATGGAAAAACCCCCACCTTCTAGGAGGGCCTCCCAACTTCCAGAGATTGGGTCTGGCATCTCTGTAGACTCTTTCTTTGATGGATTAGCAGTTTGTTTAGGTGTCACCACATGGTCTAAGGTATGCTAAACTGCTCTACTGCTTCAAGGGTGGCTTGACCCAGTGCAATTTTCTCTGTGGGCAGAGATGATCACACTTCCACAGGGAACGGGTGGGGAGAGACACAGCTGATGCAAATACAGAGAATAAACTTCACTAAATAACTCTGGATTTCTGAGAGGCTGTGGGAGAGTGGCAGATTTCCTCTAAAGCTAGTGATAAATCCTCATGACCTGGGATGTCAGCAGGCTGGAGAGGATCAAAAATCCAAACAAATGCTTGTTAATACTGGCAGCAGCTCAGGAAAAAGTAGTCAAGAAAAAGATCAGCAAAAATTTAAGGATAGGGATAGTTAATAAATCTCTTCCCCTGAGTGCTCTCTGGCATGCCATGAGCTGCCCCTCACCACTGAGCTAATTTCATTCCTGAGCATACTGCATGAAAGCTGTTTCCTTTGAGGAGGAAAAGAAGAAATGGGAAACCACTGTGCCCAGAGTCTGGGCTGGGTCCTTCTGTGTCATGGCTCTGCTCCAAGTGTTTCCCTCATCCTTGCTGCCCACCCCAGAAAAGCTCCAACTCAAAGGTACATGCTGCAGTCACAGCACCACTGTCCCAGTGCTGCAGGGCCTCTGGACAGCGTGGCAGAGATGCTCTGTGAGCTGTGCTGCTCTTCTGGTTGGAAACCAGAAGCTGAATATACTATGTCAAAAATAATTGGAGCTAAAGACTGCCCTGGCACAAACCATAATGTCACACAACAATGACGAGGATAACGATAACAGTAAATTAGTAATAATAGCGAGTTGGGAACAACGTCAACCCTTGACCTCAAATGATTACGTTTCCCAAGACTTGCATTTGAGCTCTGTGCCTGGGGAAGGATTTAGCATTTCTCCTGCTAAAAAAATTAGTAGCCTGATGGAGTTTTAACAAGCTTTGATTTGTGAGAAGAGCACAGGAATACAGGAGCAGCCTGTGGCCATCCCAGCCAGAGCCGAACTCCTGGAGTGTCCTGCCTGCAGCAGTGGGCAGGAGCATGTGCTGACAGAAGCAGAAGGTGCAGTGCTAGCACAGCCTGTGCCCCCCAGATGTAACCAGTACCACCTCCTTTTAGTTGAGGATTTCTTGTAAAAACTGTTGTGTTTTTTTTCCTATGAGAAAGTTTCTTAAAGGTATTTCCTATGGTAACAGCTTGGCTATCTAACAATAAAGAGAAGAGATGGACGGGGAGTGTTTGGTACCACTTGACATTAAAGTTGAGACTGTATTGCAAGGCAGAAGTGGGAGCTGAGGTTTACTGGTATTTCCTGCTGTAGACACAAACATAGGTCAACAGCAGGGGCACATGATAATCACTGGCCAAGAGTCCAAGCTGGCCAAATGGGAGTGAGCTTTGTGGTTATTGCATTGACAGCCTTACTTAGGTGCTTGGTGCTTAGAGCAGTACCAGGACAAAGTTCTGACAAATGTTAAAATTCAGCTTTTAACCAGCTTAATAATTCCCTTATGGGCTCTCGTACGTTCCGTGTCACTTTGATGGTTTTCAAAGATACCTTGCATTCATCTTGGCATTGAAGAAGAACCAGAACTGTTTGAAGTCCACCTTTGTGATCATTATTCATCAAAATGAAAGAACTTAGGCTTTTGGAAAGGGAGAGATACTTTCTTTGGTTAGAAAACAAACAAACCAAACAAAACCTGACAAATACTTTGTTTGAAATAATAGGAGAGACAGAAAGGACTCAACTGAGTCAGAATCTGTACTTGAACAAACAGGAAAGAAGGGATTTGGCAGAATTAATCTAAACACAGTGTTGTATTGGGAAATGCAGATTAGGAAAAGAGCCTTACAAAAATTAAGAAAGTCCAAATGATTTACAGAGCAGGCCTGTTACCATGAAATCTTTTTGTGTGTTTTTTTATTGTTTTGTTTTTGTTTGGTTGGGTTTTTGTTTGCATCTTTGTTGGGTTTGGTTTTTTTGTTGTCAGGTTTTTCTGGTTTTAGGAGATTTTTTTTTGTTTTGGGTTTTTTTGTACTGCAAATGTAACAAAAAGGGGCTCTTTTCCATTGTTTTAAGGAGTCTAGTGGGGCATCCTTACTAGTGTACCTGGAGAGAACTGCAGGGGGTTTCCTTCCTCCTCCCCTCCTCGGGACATTTATTGGGGAAAGACGTAAGTGCACAGCTTCAGCCATGGCACTGCTGCTGGGTAACCTGGATTAGCTCAGCTGGTTAGAGCATGGTGCTACTAAAGCCTTGCTGGGCTCAATCCCTGTGTGTGCCATTCACTTAAGACTTGGAATTGATGGTCCCTGTGGGTCCTTTCCAGCTCAGAATATTCTGTAACTCCTGTCAGCTGAGCTCAGGTGCTCAGGCCCCCTTTGCTCGCTCATGTGACTATGCACACACACACCCCTTTCTCTCCTTCCTAAATGAGCTTTTATCCTTGTTGTGTTTAAAAAGTAGCAGCATTACTAATCCTGAACAGGGCCTGGCATCCAAAGCAGGGAGGAGGAAAGCTCTCAGCAATGCCAGGCTCTCACTGCTCCCTGTACCACCTGGCTGCTACCACTAACTTGATGCTTCAAAGCTCTCTAAGCTGCCAGGAGCCAGCAGGAGGAAACATAATTAAAATGAAAAGTCACAATCTTCCAACCAGTTTGCCCAGAAGTAAATATCATGTTTTGTATCAGCATGACACAGCAGCAGTATAAACTTAACAAGGGTATTTGAAGATCACCACATTGTGGCCTTAAAACTGAAGAGCCTTATAACTGAAGCCAAATTCTTCATTCATCTAAAGTCTCATTTTTTCTGTCATTGCTCAGTACAAGTAAACCAAAACTTGCCTGAAAGTTTCTTCATACAAAAGTACTCTGGTCTCCTAGAAAGTCACTTAAAATAAAGTGTTGTTAGGATTGTTAGGATGTTGGAAACTATGAGTCACTTTATTTATTTACAATAACTGTATCATTATAATCATTATACAAATGGTTATAGTTATGCAAATAAATACTTAGCAATAAATTGAATTATACAGGAACATAACTCTAAATATGAATTCTGAAAAGATGTTGTAACAATAACAACTTTCTCTTGTTAATTATTTGTAGCATAGGAGTGTTAGAGGACTCTGTTGCTCCTGTTGTAGCAGGACTCTGGCAGGATGTCTGTTTAAACAAGTCGAAACCACCCTGATCCTTGTGCCTTGTTCCCCGTTCCCCTGAGCACAGATCAGAAAAAAAAGGCCCCGAGGAAGGTGGGAATTGATCCCAATGGAAGATAACAGTATGAAAATTTTGTGGTTGCTTTGAACAGGCAGAGGACACTTGTCCTACCACATCATTCATGTGCACCCTCTCCATGCTCATGTTCATCCCACAGGGGAGCCAGACAAGCTCAAGGTCTCAAATCAGGATGTCTGGATCACCCTTAAAATGATTTTTGGATTTTCTCTAAGTTAGACCGGAGAGCTGCTTCCATCCTCTCAGTTACCTGTGGTGGTGTTGCTGAGGAGCTCTCCTGCAGAGCTGTGCTCGCACCACACGTGTGCAGCATTCTCCACATTGCCCCCACACACACACCTTGCCACTCTTTCTCCATGGCCTTTTTCTTGTTAACTGTTATAATCTGATCAATTTTTTTTTTCCTGAAATTTACAGGCTAGAAGGAAAATGATGAAAATGTTACCTTTTTTCCAAAGCGGTCCTTTTGGAATACGCAGTGGATCAGAGAGTTGCATTGATGCAAAAAGGCAGTTTGAAAACCCTTCACCATCAGTAGCTGAGCAAGTCCCTGCCTGTCCTGAAACTTCTGCAGACGAGATCTGGTCCAGGGACCAGGAGAAGATGAGTGAAAGGCCAGAGGCACCCTGCAGGGCTTCACGTGCCTCTTCCATCACGAGCAATGAGAGCTGCATCTCTGCCGGGGACTGCCCTGAAAAGGGGAACAAAGGAATAAAGGGAATGCTTAAAAGTGCATTTAAGATAATAAAAAAGACCAAGCCACCCAGTGGTAAGTTCTTCTCCATCCTTTTTGCACCACTTCATGGGCCATAGTTACCTTTAGAGGGGCTGCATGAGGTGGACAATTGTCTCCTAGAGAAACAAAGGCACTGACAGATTGAAGTGACTTTTCCAAGAAGCCTGGGGAAAACTGGGCTAAGGGAGTCATGACCTCAAGTCCTAGTCCTCCTCTGGTACAAGGGCACAGTCCTCGAGGAACTGTCCATTTGTAGGTTTTCTGTCCAAAACAAAACTTATTTCTACCCCTCATGGGGCCACAGAGACCTGTGGGTGGGTGAGAAACCAAGGTGTAACTCTCAGCTCTGTTCCTCCATCTCCTCTCACAAAGTCTCATTGGTTTAGTACAAATTATTTCCAGATAAGCCTTTACCTGTCTAATTGGTATCACTTTCTCCATGTGTCCAAAGTTTTCCCTAACTGGTGGTTTTCCTTCTTGGCCTTGAATTTGCTGCTGAAAACAGGCCTTTTGTACCTTTGTTCTTACCACTGCATTGCCCCATTCCCAAAGTCTTTTTTTTTTAAAGCAACCAGAACTGCAGGAAATATTCCAGATGAGATACCACCAACGTGTGGTACAATATGTTATCATTTTCCTATCTCAGCTGGATATTCCTCACTGAGTGCATCCTGGGGTCATAACTGGCATGTTCACCATCACCTCCCAGTGAGGATTTACTAATTCTCCAGGCATCTCTCTTCCTCCTCCATCTCAAGCTGATTCACATCCAGCTTGCAGCAGAAAATCCTATTTGTTGCTAAGTAACTTTTGTTCTGTTGAATTTTTATCTTGCATTTTGTGCTATTATATTTCAGTCCATCTGCTATTCAAGTTATCCCATTGTTCCTGTAAAACACACCAAGCCTTCAGTTTCGATAATATCTCTGTAATCAGCAGATGACAATAGGGCACTCCCAGCTTTTGTGCCACAACCTCTAAGCACAATATGCAGTAAGATGAGTTTCATGAATAATATAAGCTTTCTCCACCCAGCGTCCTCCATGCAAACATTATACACCTAACGAGATTTATTTTGGTATATAACTACTTCAGTTTAATTAATAATTTCCCAGATTGCACTGTCTCTGTCTGTAGTTCTCCTAAGATAATTCAATTTTTTTTGTCTTGCCTGCTAATTGTGTTCTCCAAAACGATTTCACAGGTCAGGTGGTGCCAATCTATTTCTGGAAAACCCATGTGGTATTTCCTCTAGCACATCTTATTTAGTTACATCTTTCCATCTACCTTTTTTTTTTAAGCCATGCTTCTGACTTGAGATCATATTAATGGGAAGGGGGATGAGCAATAACCAACTAACTAAATCTCTCCACAAGGCTAAATTTTCAAAAAAATTATAGGTGGCTTATGAATAGCTGTCCATATGCAACACACTGGTGATGGGTATTCAAATTTCCATTGCCCCAGTTAAAGGCAAACTAGAAATAATCTGATATTTAAATAAACAGATTTTCTATATGGTGAAGGAGCCCAAGAGCTAGCATTTTGGAAACATAACCATTTTAAAAAAATATTCCAGAGCCATCATTTTTGATAAAACAGGAATTTAAATCTTCACTCTTGGATAAAAGAAGGCTGTTCTTTTTTCACCAGTCAAACAAGTCATGGATCTCCTTGGAGAGCAAAAGCTTTGTGATGCCACTCAGCATCTGCTTGTCCTGGAGAAGAGCCTGTCTAGCAAAAGTGAGGAGGGACTGAACACCAGCCAGAAAGACATTGAGTCTGTCTATGAAATTCTGAAGCACAAAGTCTTCAGCATCTTGAAAGATTCTGTGCTGCTTGCGAAAACAAACCCAGACCTGCTGCAGCAGGCAGTGGAGGCTCTGAAAGAGCAGGAGAAAGAAGATCAGAACTACATGTCAGAGAATCCACCTGACCAAAATATGCAATTTAGACCTAGAAAATGGAAAGAGCTTTGGATGGCTACAGTAAAGGAATCCGTAGAGGCTCGAATGAAAGACACAAGTCGTACTCCTAGAAATGAGAACCTCTCTGCAGCTGGCCAGAACCTCCTGCACATGGGGAAGACAATGAAAGAAGATTTGACAGTGGTTGTCAAGTACATTAAACAGCTTTATCCTCCTGAGTTTAATGTGTTCAGCATATATGCAGAACTCTACCACGATTATTTCGCCTCCCAGGCAAAGAAAAATGCTGAGTCTCATCTGGAAGACAAGGATATTTACCTTCTTCTCTCATGGGTGCACAACTTTTATCTAAAGTAAGTGAGGCTTTTATACATGTTTACTCCTGGTGATCAACACAGGTTCATTGGCTGCAAAACCAGGCATTTGCTTGATTTATGAATTGGTATCAGTGTGATGCAGTCCAGCACCTGGCTGAGTTCTGGTGTCACTGATGATGTGCTGATTTACACTCCTGGCCAGGACAGCCAGAAGGGACACATTCAAGGCTGCTAGTCTGTAAATGAAGGGCTGTTCCCACCTTTCTGTCTTCTGGGCAACAGTCATACACATACATTTAGGGCTTCACTTTTGGGGTAAATTGGTCATGTTCATTGCCTTGATATGTATTGCAGTTGCAGACCTGGGCTCATTCTTGGAAAATTTGGATATTTCAGCCCTTTGTACTAGAGGGCAGACAATAAATAGAACAACCTGAGATGCAGTTGTCTTGGGCATGGAGGATGTTTCTTACCCACAGTCTATGCCTTCCTCACATTCAGAAGAGCCAGGGGTGCACCCCTGTGAGAGGACACCATCAGCCGAGGGTGCCCACAAACCCTGTATGTTATAGAGCTGAAAATATTGCTTGTTGTGGCTAATGGTATTGGGTGGGGAATTGAAGGCTCTCATTTCTTAGGTGAAGACCAATAAAGACATCAGCAATGTTTTTTCTATTCTAAAGTCATTCAACCTTCACCTCCACTTTGTCCTTCTTCTGTTTCGCTGATGGAGTATAAGGGTTCAGTGTTGATCCCAGAAGTTTTCCAGAGCCAGTGTTACGCCCTAGGTCAGGATATTCAGGCCTGAACCAGTGTGTGTTTGGAAATCAGCAGCTGTGAGGAGCAGGCCTCAGCCAGAGCAACACAGCCCTGCACTGGGGATGGTGTTAGCCAGGGTAGCAGCTGCTTTGAGAGAGTTCCTGGGGCCACATCCAGGTGTATGCTGAGGGACCACCTCCCGGTGTATGCTGAGGGGCCACCTCCCAACCATGAAACACCAGCTTTTCATCTGCTCACCTCTCTATATTGATGGAGAGAGGTCATGTTCATGGGCTAGACCCCCCTGCTTCCTTCGGGTTGCCCATCCCCACCAAAGCACAGGGACTGGTACTCAGGAGTTTGAGAGACCATGGCTCTGTTCCCAGGGTTGCTTGTAGTCCCACCCTCACAGGTCTCACCCCTGGCATACATTCAGCTTCTCCAAGTCCTGCCTGGACTAAGGACAGTGTACATTTCCATCTGTTTTTTCACTGATATCCTCAAAATTGTTAGTGATTTGCATCAACAGCTGTCTTGAATTACACTGCCCTTGGAAAATTCAATTGTTTGGCTTTTTTTCATTCCAGAGAGATGAGAAAAGATCATGCTTTAGCCATGGAGTTGGATAAAGTTAAGCTTGGAAGCCTTTTGCCATCAAGTCTGAGCAAAGAGCTTGAAAAGAAATACCTTGACAGTGAAGTGGTAAGAATCTGTTCAGTCACTCCTCTTCCCTTTACTGCTCCCGTATGACTCCTTGGAGAAGCTGTGACTTGTCCTGCACACACACTTCTTCACCTGTGAGCCACACACCCTACACACACTTCCAGAAAAAAGCAAAAGCTTTTGTTTGTTTGTGGGGGACAGGTCACATTTCTGCTAGATGGGACTTGCAGAGCAAACTTCTGCTTAGTCCTGGGAGCCCTGCAAAGAGAACTGCTCTGTTCTTGTAAACCACGTGGTAGGAACAGGCGGAAAAATCCAACAACAAATCATTATGGGCAACTTTCCAGTTGTCTGCTAAATCTCCAGGGAGGGATTTATAATGCCTCTCACATGAATCTCTGAAGGATCTTGAATTACTCCTCTGCCAGACCTTGGAGGGGATTGCAAAGCATGGAGATCTGGTCTTGAAAATCTGTTTCTTTGATGGAGAATTGCCTGGTCTGCAGAAAATAAGAAGTTGCTCTGGTTTTTGTATCATTCTTCCCTTCATGGAAACAAGAAGCAACTTTTACAGTACTCCCATAGGTTAGTGCTTTTGGCATTTGGGACTGGAATTCCCAGAAAATGAGAAGACAAGTTCCAAGTTTAGATGTAGTCTGTGATGGGTTGCATATGGGAGAGGTGGTGTGAGGTCTGCAAAGCACATGGACAAGCACTGGGGGATCAGCAGTACGGGTCAGACATTGCACAGACCATTTCCAAAGCCTCACTGCAGCACAGAGGGGTCAGAGCAGAGAAAACCTGAGAGCATTTTGTTTCACTTTCTGGCACTTGTGTGGCGTCAGAAGTGCTCATAAAAAAGGATTGCAAAACCAGGTAGAACTGAGTGTGACACGCATGCCATGCCTGGTTGTGGCAATTTGGGCTCTGACACATGTAGCTGCTGCAAACTTCCTACTCAGTGCTCCCCTCCCTGCCCTCCTGATCCCCTTGATGTGGTGGTGTTATAGGCAGTGACAGAGATCTTAATCTCCATTCCTATCTTGAAATTACTCACGATTGCATGGGTGGATATCGTGAGAGGGTTGTCCTTATTTCTGTGAAGTGCTGGGTCATTCTCCTAACAAGGAGCCTTTATTTCCCAGTCGGGGCTGAGGAGAAAGTCTGCCGAGCCAGGCAAAAGGGGGGTGGGCAAGTAAAACCTGCATAAGGCAGAAGCTGCTGCATCCATGTTGTGGTAAATGCTGTTGTTCTTCCTTCCCTAAAGGTTACTGTCAAAAATTCACTGAGCAAATGTTTAGATAAAGAAATCCAAGGATGGAAAGAAGACGTAGAACCAGAGAAGCTAAATGGCCATTATCAGAGTGAACTACTAGGTATATTTGCCATCCAGGTAATAGAGAGCTATATTAAAAATAAACAATTGCATCCTTTACCTACTTAGGATTTGAGACCAACTGTGGTTAATGCAGAAAAGCGAAAGGCCAAATCATTTGTGTAGTGTGGTAGCAAAAGTGGGTGGTACAGGGAGGCCCAAAACCATGGTTTGACATAAGCTTGGTGTACCATATGATGGAGGCAAACTTCTCTACAAAGCAAAATGAGAAGGAAAACTGCTTTCATTCTTCCTGTGCAGTCTCTTCTGCATCCTCAGCAGCAGAGAGAGCCGAGACAAGGCTTAGCCGATTGGGAAATGGGATGTCTGTTTCTTGCTCCCAGGGAGACTGTCACAGGCAGAGCTGCCCCTTCCCCACACACAACTCTCCCTCCTCTGGCTGCAGAGGATTAGTTGAGTTTATTTTTAAAAAATGAACCTCTCATATGTTGAGGTTGATATTATTGAATTGTTTCTTCAAATGCAAACTTATGTCATTTAAAAAAAAAGAAACTAAACCAAGTGATACTTTGCCTACTCTCTCAGATATTTTCGAGACTTTCTTCATGCTTCTTTTGGACCCTCCAAATAAGTATAGGTGCTCTGTATGGTCCCTGGCTCTGTCACAGGGGGGATGGAGGAGAGCTGGGTGCTGTTACCTCAGTTAGGGATCTGCAGCCTGTCTAACCAGCAAACCTGGCCTTTTTGGAGCAGGCGGCATTTAAAATGGATCTTGCTTGTTTGTCAGAGTCTCTACAGTGGGCAGAAGCGAGCCGAGGACATCAGCACGGCCGTGGGCGAGGAGCTGTCCCGCCGGCTGCTGAGGGAGCTGCTGCCCTTCCTGCAGAGGTGAGCTGGTGAGGCGGCTGGGGCGGCGGGGTCGGCACCGCGCCTGGGCCGCCCTCACCCATCTCTCCTCTCCCCATCTCCCCTCCAGCTACAGGGATGCCTTTGAAGACTTTAAGGAGAAAAGCAGGAAGCACACAAACTACAAGCCTATACTGATTGCAAATATTAACAACTGCTGGAATTTTAGGTAAGGAAAGAAAAAAATTGCTCCTTCCTCTGCAATGTATAATAGTGTGATAGAGGGGAGGTACTCTAGAGGGAGCAGAGGTAGGTCCATCTGCCTGAAGAGGAAGGTTTGGAGACCTCTGAATTTCTCTCTCTCTCATTTGAGGATAGACTGTTCTGACCTGGCTGATATTTCCTTGCAGAGAGTACATGGAGAAATACATGGCAGAAAAGGACGACAGTAAAGCCGATATCCTCAGCATTCTTGGCGATATTGAAAACATTGGCTTTGATGTGCTGCTTCAAAAGCTCTTTGCCCAGCTGAAGGTACCATGTCCATGCCCCACACCCTCCTGCCCCATGGCTCAGCTGGTGTCAGGGCAGAGAATGTTCTCCTGCTGTGTTATCTGTTGCTCACATCTCTGATTCAAGTCAGCCAAGTTCAGAAGGGTTCTGGGCCAGGGCACAGCATTGGTCCTAAACCAAACTGCTGTCAGAAAACTCCCACTGAGCTCTCCTCGAGCTGGTCCTCCAGCCTGCAGGCAAAATGGGTGCAGTGACATAGGCATGACTGTGCAGGGGAACATAAAACCTGCTGATCTCATCTGAGACAATGGCTGCAGGGAGAGTCTCAGCCTGCAGCTGTTTACTCTCCAAACTGCAGGAAGCCATCACTAATGGCATAAATGCAATTACACAGCTTTTGGCTTCTCCATAAAGGTGACCTGAAGGCCATTTTTGTACTTTTGGCTTGTCTTTTTTTCTTTTTATTTTGTTTATAAATATATAACACAAGCTTTTTAAGTTAAGCAATTTTGGTGGAGGGGAAGGAAGCGTAGGAGTCAGGAATGTTCAGCCACAATCTCTCCTGATTTTTCTATAGAGCTTTTGGGAAGACATGACAGAGCAGGGCTGATTTTTTAAATTTTCATAGTTATTTACCATGGCTGAGAAAAATTGTGATTGAAGTCTCATAATGATTCATTTTTTTCCCTCTTTTTTTTTTTTTTTTTGGTTCCATAATTCTCTAATCAGACAAAATGGTGTGGACAAACATTAAAAATGCAGAAATAAAAAAAAAAACACTTTCAATATGAACCTTTCAAGCCCTCAGTTTCTCCATCACAAGGAACCAAGAAGGGGACACAGCCCCTTATCCCCTGCCTCTGTAAGACATCACCACACATCTCTGTACAGGACTACACACACTACACAGAATATTGTTCATGTAGAAATAGCAAATATACATGTGCACAGAATTTGTTTGAGGTAACTTAGCAGATTTTCCCTTTTTTTTCAGACAATGTACAAGAAGTTTACAGAGAATAAGTGGGACTCCAGCAATGAAATTATGAATGAGATCATTAAAACCACCAGCAAACATATTTCAGACTTCCAGACCTTAAAGGACCCATTTTACCAGGTAAGTCCAAGAGAAATATTGGAGGGATTCTGGGACGATGAGTCTGTATTTTCAGCTCTGATCCTCTGTGACTTGACTTGCCTTGACCTATGCTGAGCTGGTGAGCTGGCCTGGCATCAGGAAACCTCTCAGGCAGGGTTTCCATCAGCATGCAGTTTACCCAAATTAGGCACATAAATCTTAGTCCTCTCTGACAGAAGCAGACTTCTGCAGCTCTGCTGCACTGTTTGCTGAGCAAACCACCCCTGATGTAGAGAAAGTGCTTTAAAGACCACCCAACATATGGCTTTATTTATGGATTTGATTTAGCAATCTTTATATGCATATGCAGTTGCATGGTTCAGTCTCATTTCTCCTTTGATTGCCCTAAGGACTGGAGGAGATGGATGCAACTGGGTCAAATCCCAGAGAACTGAGTTAGAACCACATCTTCCCTGGTGCTGGACTATATACAAAACATCATCATATAAAACAATATTTGATTTCCTGCCTTTGTCTTTTTAGTAGCTGAAACAAATTATGATGTTTTGTATGTTAGAAGAACAGGAAGAGCAGCATGAATTCCTGTTTCTCTGGAACACTGTTACTTCTCTAGCATATGGAGCTTTTTCTACACTTTAAACTTTTCCCACAAGGAAACAACATTTGGAAATTCCCATACTTATTAGAGCTTCCCATACTTATTAAAGAAATTCTCAGCATCTAGGATGTGGTGTAACCAGTCTTGGGATTTTGGCAACCAGGGCTGTTGCTGCTGTGTAATCAGCAGCAGGCATTGGTGGGGCATGTCTTACAGCACCCAAGATGGTTTTGTCCTCCATCCACACACAAATGGTTTGTTCTGTCCACAAGCAAAAGAGAGATGCATGATTCCCTGCTTTCCTTCCCAACAGGCTATTATTGATAAGATCCACACCCGTTTGGTTCAAGAGTACATTGTGAGGCTGCTGAAGAAGAAAGTCAGCCTGAAAAGTTCAGCACATCAGCAAACTCTGGCCCAACACATCTCCAAGAATGCTGCTGACCTGGAAGCCTTCTGCACCAGCAATGTACGTGAGTGATTGCCATGAACAAAACAGCACAAGGCACAGACAGACTGGAAAACAGGAAAATAAATTCTGGGAACTCTTGTTAACCTTTCTAACTCAGCTTAATCTCATAGAAGGCAGGACCTTTGGCAGAAAGAGGTGTCCAAGTGTCTGTGGGCAGGAAGGCTCCTGTATAAGCAGCCTGCCCCTCCCTGGTTGGAGAGATATGATTTCATCCTCCTTTGTCCCATAGGCACTTTCTATTTAAGGGTTTGTATTAATAGGGTCAGAAGACTTAGATAATCTTTTCTGGTTTCAGTACAGCTTCCATGCAATGTGTGTTTCTTCTCACCCCTGATTTCCCTCACACTGTAGCTTTTAGGTCAGCCAGGGGCTAAAGCAGACAGTATGGGGTCTGTGGTACAGAAGGGATTCCCCCACGAGAACCACAGCTGGAACCCCCCTCCTGGTCCTCTGAGATCAGCTTCCTCCTTCCATGCCTCTGAATTTGCCTGCAAAAAAAGCTAGAAGCTAAACCAAACCCTGTCCTCCACCACCCCATGCATGTTTGACTGGAGAAGGAAGAAGCCTGAGTTTCACACAGTGTGGGTGGGAGGTCAGGCACTGCACCTTGGGAATTCCAGTGGCCAGGAAAAAGCTCCATCTGGGGCTTCTACCTGATTTTGGCAATTCCTGGAGACACCAAAGGCAGGCCTGTGTTTGGAGCTGGGGCAGAGCAGCATATGGCAGTGAGTTACCTGGCCTGTCAGACCTTGTACACACACTGGGCAGTGCAGAAACCCAAGGAAAAGGAGATGTGGTGGGAGAGAAGGCCAGAGAGAATCTGTTGAGGCGGATGTGGAAATCTCAGTCTTATGCAAACCCTACACCATTTGTGTAAGAGGATTAAAAACCATTGAAAAGCTAATCCAATTTTTCCAAGGCTGGCTCAGGCAGAAACGTCACTGAAAACAACTGAGGCACCAACAGTCACTGACATGTCCTTCCCCCTTGCCAGGAAACAGACTCAGAAGTCAGCCCCTGGGCTGGGGGGAGCCCTAAGTCATGCCCTGCTAACCACTTTCTCTTCTGGCAGGGATCTCAAGCCACGTGGCTGAATTCAGCACTCCCCAAACTGGCTGAAATAATCCGACTTCAGGATTTAGGTTCTATTAAACTTGAAGTTGTAACACTCGCCAGGTCATACCCAGATATCAGGTAAGAGATGCTGAAGCAGATTTGCTAACATTCATATGGAATTTTAATTGAGCCAGGAAGCAGTCAAATACTAACATAGGTGAGGCTCATTGTAGCCTGAGCCTATAAACATGGGTGGGTGCTGCCTGCCAGGCTGTGGCAATCCCAGTGCCACCAACAAATAAAAGCCTATTGATATATTCCAAATTCTGGCCTGATTTTCTCCTTTACCTTGGAGATTCCCTTCCCTACTCCAAACATACCAGGACAGTGCAGAGCCTTGTGTAGAACTGCCAGATGCTGAGCTGTCACCCACAGGGGACCTCAGCACCCACCTCAGGATGGGAGACACATCCTAATGCAATGGCTCTGTCATGTGTGGGAGGTGTGTGGGAGGAAATAACACCTGCCCGTTTCTCTTCCACAGCAAAAGGCACCTGGAAGCGTTCCTGCACATCAAAGCCAATTTGTCACGCAGTGAAGTCAAAAGCATCCTGGGCTACTTAGCAGACATCACGGCATCCACGCAGCCCAAGGCCCCACTCTTCTCCAACATAAATGTGTCCTAGACCAAGGCACCTCTTGGCACCTCCTGTGCTGGACTGTGGGGTGAGCTGGGGTTGGAGACCGTCTCCTGGAGCGATGCACGGCGCACACGGCCGCCTTTTCCTATGGAAAATGCTTTGTCCTAATCTGATGCGCAGCGTCTCTATGGGAATCGTCGTCTTCCATGTGGGGCTGGGTGCAGCGTGCACCCATGGGAGGTGCAGTGCCCTCAAGGACCGGTGCTGCTCCTCACACCAGTCATGGATTCCCCTGAGGTCTCCTTGGTGCCATCACGTTCACTGCCTGGACACTGCCCTGGTGCTCTGAACTCCATCTACCTCTCAGGGTGCCACAAAGGCCACATCACTGACTCCCCAGTCAGCCCAGGCCAAGCAGGCACCACCTGTGTAGCTGCTTGTCTTCTAAGGAAATGAAGGGAAACAAAAACCAAACCCAAAATTCAGAGATGTTGGAAAAGTCCCATGTGAGCCTGCTTGCGCTCTGTCTGCCTTCCTCAGAGTCAAGCAGGGCAGCTGTGTTAGGCTGAGGAGAGAGGCACCAGGTTTCTGGTGAGGGGGAGCTGCTCCTGCCAGCCCCCTGCCCCCGCTGCAGGCTCTGACACAGGGCAGCAGCACTGCCCAGGGCATTAGGGTTTCCAGTGGGGAACCAGCCCTGGAGAGCAAGTGCTTCCTTCACCTCCGTGAGGTGGGAGCACCCGAGCCCCTGGCAGCCGAGCCCTCTGCAGTGACCCCATCCTGCACAGGATCTGCACAGAGGGGCATCTGCACAGAGGGGCACCCTGCTAACAGAGGTTGGCAGCAAGCTGCCTATTGAAATGGATTGTGTGGGCTAAGGCAGTATCTAGTAAAGCAATCTGGATATTACTGAAGCCCTCCTTGTCAAGGAGAGGATTGTCCAGGCCCCATTAACAACATAGGCTCTGAATGGGGCATGGAACTGGCCTCAAATGTCATCAAAATGAACTGAGTACCCCATATGTGTCACCGTTCTCTTGCTCGCTCTTTCCCCTCTTGCTGTGAGGTAGATATGATGTGAAAACACAAATGGGTCTCTTGTGAAACTGCGTTTTGTTTTTTACAGCCCAGTTTTTTTGGGAAGCTAATCACTTGCCAAAACGACACTGTGTATAGTTGGAGACCTCTCCCTTCTGTTTTTCTTTGTTTCAACTTTTGTTTCAGTCTGTGGAAAGTCAGTCCAGAAGGAAGATGCCTGATGACTATGCAAACTATAAAATGTATTTATATGCATATGCAGTATATCACCAGTGTATTTTTGCATCCAATTTTATTTTTTCTCAGTTAGAGATATTAATTTGCAATGTTTACAATAAACAGTATTCAAATATGCTAGAAAAGTGATTTATTCTGTCTCTGGCTGTTGTTTACTGAGTTGCCACATCTATGTCCTCCTTCTAAGGGCCAATCCTTCCACTACTCCCAGCCTGCTCTGGTGAATATTTCCCACTGGGAGAGCAGGGAGCGTCTTGCTGGACTACAGACAGGCTAGAAGAGCATTGCTGCTGGCCCTCTAAGATGGACACTGAGCACAGTGGGCTGCTCATTAGCAGTGACCAGTGGCACACACTCAGAGGAGTCCTCTGCCAACAGGTTCTGTGGCACAACTGTGCCCTGAGTGAAAAACAGTGCTTTGGTTTTAGTGTGCTGCCTGCCCACAGGCAGCACAAACAACCTCTCCTTCAATAAGCACACTCACACAAAATTCATATAGACACATGGTTTTAAAAATTATTATTTAAACTTAGCTACAGTTTAAGCCAAATGCCAAAATGACTTCTGACAGTACTGAGCACTCATGATGACTGTCACCTATTGGGTAACATTTACTTTCCCAATTAGTGAAAGGTCATTTTATTGCTATAAGAAATGGATTTTGATTTAGAGATTTGTTAAAAGCCTACAGAAATGCATCATACAAGTGATTGCACTGATCTTTAAAAAAAAACCAAAAAAGGATTCCAGCAAAGTAAGTGGAAAGGAAAATAGTGTATCTATTTATATATCGTAATTAGGATGTGTAGGAGAAAATGGTTTTCATACACATTTCATAAGCCATATGGAAGTGCATTGTGCAATTCTCTTCATCCTGCTATAAACCCCAGCTTTCAGCTCTAATGAGCCCAGGAAACTAATTTATTTATCTTCCTGTATGACTCGACATTTACAGTGGCATTTATTTATAAGTGGCATATTACACATAGCCAGGTAGTTTCAGAAAGTTGCACAAATGTCTTCTGATAACAGTGTTAGTTCAATATGACAAATAGCACTCCTATAAACTAACTAAATAAAATTTTCTAAGGTCAGTGTGGCTGGATTTTCCTTATCTCTGCTGATGTTGATGCCTTCCCCTCCCTGGAGGCAGAGTATAAAGCCAAGATTAAAAAAATAAGATCAGTTTATAGAACAGTTAAGAAAGGTGGTTCCTGGGCACAGCTGTTGTGACATTGCCAGCTCTCCCTGTCTGCTGTCATCAGTGCCCCCAGCACATCAGCCCACAACAGCCACAGCACTGGGCAGGGGCTGAGCTCAGACATGCACTCACACACTCCTGACTCCTACCCACCCATCCCACCAGGCACTTCCATCATTTGGCAGAAGACTTGCAATTTGCAGTGCAAAAGACACAAGGACACAAAACACAGCATAGCAGGGGGTAGTCCAAGGCATTACTCTCTCCTCTGCTCCTGCAGGAGCCACCTGTGGTGTGCCAAGTCCCCAGAGACACCTGGGGAACCTCTGCCCTTGCTGCAGGGGAAGCCAAAACAGCCAGAGAGCTCATGGACTCCCCCAAATGTGAGCATGATGGCAAAAAAGCAGGAATGTTCTGTTAAAGCCTGCTGAGAAACTTTGGCGTATGCTAAGCTGGAAATGAAGATGTAAGAAGCCAGATTGCCTGCAAATCCTACCCTTTGAGCCTGGATCCCCTCTCTCAAATCCCCCGAGAGATGACAGCACTGGACTAAAGGCCACAGGATTCATTGCTGTGCTGATTTTAAGAGAGAGACACAACTAGAGCAAAGCAGTTTGGTTGTGCCTTTCCAGGGGGACAGTCCTGCTTTCAGTGACATGCCTGGGTGATACAGTTCCTCACCTGTGCCTGGCAATGCAGGGAGCATCCCAAAGGAAAGGCACACCTGCAGTGGGACAGCAGAGCCTCCTTCTCTATAGGAATTAGGGCACACAGGCTGCAGGTCCTGCATTTCCCAGGATGGTTTCCCTTGCTGCCCCATCACCTGCCTCTGCTTTGCACAGCTTGGGTCAAAAGCCTGTACTGGGGACCAACTTGGCAGAAGCCAGCATCACTGAACACTGAAGGAAGGATAATTTGGGAATGGGCTATAGGCCAGTGGACTTGAGTGTGACACTAGCAAAATCATACTTTGCCTTGCTGTAGATTGAAACCCATGAGAGTAATTGCTGCCTTCCTGCATGACTTAATAGAGGATGTGGCCACATCACCACAGTGATATCCTTGAAACAAAAAATAGCTTTGCTGCAGTCACAACAACAGAGATGGCAGCTAATGCCAGGGGATTTCAAGAATTACTCATCAGTGCAGGAACCACAGATTTCCACTTAGCAAATATGCAAATCCACACTGATGGGAAGAGAGGTAAATCCCAATTCCTGTGGGGAAACCAGAGGAAATACAATGGAGCAGATAAACACATCAGGCCATTCAGTTGCATGTTACTGAGGAAAAGCTAATTGTGTTTTTTAAAGCACTATGAAGTTTTTAAGGTTACTATTAATTGAATGTTTACACCTGCTGGACACCATTTCTCCTTGCTACCAGGACTTTCTCCTCTGGAAACCAGGTTTTAAGAAAGTCCTTTTGAACTGACCAGCTTGGAGGCTTCCCTACTGAGACATTTTTCATCTCTTCTCTGGGTCTTAGGTTTTCAGTTCCTTCTTTCACTTTTGCACAAGTCTCCCAATGTCTCCCAAGACTGCCCAGTGAGGCCCTTGGACCATGTTCTCCCAATCCTCTCGCCCTTCCAGCAGATGGGACACACCAGGGCACATTATGTACCAGTGCCCAGAGAAACCATCATTTGAGGTCGAGGAATTTGGTGCTATTTATCTAAGTAGTTTCTCTCCAAACAGGACAGAGCATTTGAGCTCTCATAATGGACTAATTAAAGAGAAATACTTATTATCTAGCAGAAAAGCTGAGCTCTCAAAAGTACTCCTCTCAAAAGGGAGGAGGTTATAACAAGTCTTTAGGTAGAACAATATTGGTTCTGGAGTCTTCAAGAGGTTTTGAGCCCTATCCCAAAGGCTTCAGGCCAACCCCCAAGTCCCACTGGCAAGAGCAGTGCAGCTGAGAGCTCAACCAAGAGCACAGTTTAGAGAAAATAGCAGGATAAAGTTAACAGTGCTATGTTCTAGTTAACAGAGGGCTGTTTCTGCTCTTTGGTTTTGTTGCAGCCCCCTCTACACCAAGGCTGTAAGAACTGGTGACAACTGTCTGAGCTGTGGGGCACAGATTGTCATCTTCATGCTCCTGCACAGCAGACTCCCCCTCGTTCAGGCAAGGTCCCAACCCCAACTTCACTTATTTTGGCACAAACCCTTCACAATCTGCACAGGGCCATACAGACCCATAAAGCTTGGTTGGAGCTGCCTGCCCCCCCTGTTTGACATGTGGGAAGTGACAGAGGTATTTCCAGTGCCCCAGGAGAGGCATTCAGCCCAGCAGGATCCTGGCAGCCACCCACTTGTGACAAGTTTGTGCAGACGCTCCTGGACCACACCAGCCGTGAGGCGAGCGGGTGTGAAGGGAACGTCATCTGCATTCAGAGGTGCCATTGCTGTCCTGCCTGGGCATGGGTGGTTTGCAGAAAGCAGCTTTGAGCAGCCTTGTGTCCCTCCTCCAGGATGCAAAAAGACCCATAAGATTTACTGAAAAAGTTACTGAAAAAGGGGAGGAAACTCGTGCACATGCCGGGTGAGCTAGACCTGCTCCTGGAGGAACCTTGGCAGCTTGCAAAGATATCACAGGTAAGGTTTCCGGGTTAGTCCTGGAGCTGGCAAAAAAATCCAGCAGGAGTAGTAATCCAGACAACCTTTGCTGTATATCAGTAAGGAAAACATAAGACGCTGCAGAAGTAGAGACTGAGGTGGGAGAGCAGCATTTGAGTACCTGCCATGCCTTGGCTGTGTTCAAAAATCTTCTGTAGCTCTTTGTTTAACTGTGCAGCTCAGCATCCCATTCAGATCCATTAAACATATCACCAAGACTAAAGGATTACTGTGGAATGTGTGAACTGCCCAAGCTCCCATTTTTGTTTGATTTGATTTCTCTACGAAGCCTCTCTCAAAGAGCTCATATTGCATTTACTTGGGGAATATCATGTCAGATCAGCACGTACAGCATGAAATCAATAGCAGCTCTTGAAGAAAGACCAGATTCATCCGTTGTCCAGAACAATGTCTTCAGCCAACTTTTCTTGGGTGGAAACCACATTTAAGAAAAGGACAAGTTCTACCTTCCTTCCACCTTTCTCTAAACCTCCCCCTCCATGTTCCCTGTGGATGAGGGGCAAAATCCCATCTCTCCATGTAACATTCGCTGTGTATAAATTACTATTTCTGTACAAAATAACACTGCATCCATCCAGATACAATGTTATTCTTTCCAGTGTAATTTCCTACTATCTCATATGAACAACTCTATACTGCAAGCTTCAGTTTATTATTCAAAATTATACTAATTGTCCATTTTCATATATTTCAATATAGCTTGTCTTGCAAAGCAAATTTCTGCTTTCAGTAGTACATGAGCAATGCTTCCATGTTAATGTGCAAATTATCATGACGAGAATCACTGCACAGCAGATTTCTGCAATCTGTTTACCTCTCTACACACAGAAATACCCTCTGTAGGGGTGCTTTCCAGGCAGAAATGGAGGAAATACAATTTATAGGTTTTTGAGAGCAGACAACTGAAGTTGTGATGAATACATAGATCATTTCTTAGTCAAAGGCTCGTGCATCACACATGCACACAGTGCCCCCACACAGATGCCACTACCATAACAACTGTTTTTCTTACAGACACCCTGTATCCAGCCTTTTGCCCAGTTTCAGCCCTTCAAAGAACAGTCTTCTGGAAATTCAATACTTTTCCTCCACAAAAAGTGGGCAAATCAGGGTATTTTGTTTGGCAACTCAAACCGTGAAGCCTGGAACTCAAGAGCTGGTTGTGCTGATGTGTGAGATCCCCTTTCTCTTCCCATGCTCAGCCACAGCGTAGGCTTAGATGAGTCCCAGCATGGGTTTTGGTCATTACTCCTTCTGCTAACTTTCTCTGCAAGGAAAACATAAAATTCAGGCCATGAAAGTTCACGGTGTTGTAGGAGCTTTAACATATTATGACAGAAGTAGAAACAACGTGCAGAGGACTTCTCTCTCTTGTCCAGGCCCGTGAGCCATCAAGAACCTCAGTGTTCCAGTTGTGCCGTCCCCACTTAATCTATAAAATAATTCAATAACCAGAACACATGCTATGATCTTACAATCTCTACTATCTCTACTTAGAGTATTCAGGACTGTCAAATTGGCAGTCCTGAGATTCTGAACTCCCTGCATTCTGAAGCTTTTGATGTACAAATGTGTGCAGGGTATGCCCAGAAGGACAAGGTGGGCATCAGTCACTCAGACGCTGATGTGGCTACTCTCATGAGCCAGTGATGAGCTATGTGATTGTTTTTTTAGGTGTTTTACCTGTGTGTCATCAGGGCAGCCTGTGAGGTCTGGTGTAAGAGATGTTCTTCTCTAGGACAGGCTGAGAAGTCACCCTAGGGCCAGGGGCAGTGTCACCTCTCCTGGCAGCAGAGCTGTTTGTCAGATAGCTGCTGCAGGAGGGAAGTCCCTGCCTATGTATGTAAGAATGGGAAACAACCAGCAGTGCAATCAAGTGGTTGTCTATCTCCTTGATAAGGAGGGAACAGGAAGAGTTATCAGGAGAAAGGTGATACCTGGATGGCCTGGGATACCAGGTGATACCTAGACAGCCTGGGATGATGTCAGAGAATGATGCTGTGCTGTGGAAGGGAGGGGTGACCTAGCACCAGCACCAGGAAGGGAGCCCAGAGCTGGTCTCTGAGCAAAGCTCTTTAAATGCTGCCCCTGTCAGATGGGCACAAACCAGAGCACAGGAGCAGAAAGAGGCAGGAAGCCTCACTGGTGGAGCATTTGTGCAGGTGGTGACACTGGCATGTCTTTTGTGCCTTTATTTGCATCTCTCATGAGTACATGCCACCGTGTTCTCAGATACAGATTATGAACACCTGGCTGTGCTTGCTCTTACTTTCCCCTGGCTTGGGTGACTGCAACATGAGGTGACTGGTTAGCAGTGAGCTACCTCCAACAGACCATGGCATTCCATCTCCAAAGACACAACTAAAGCACAGTCAGGGGTTGAAGCACTGTAACACAGTGGCCCAACTCCATAGCCAAGGGCACAACATATGAGGTCAGCAAAGGCATCTCCTACAGGCCTGGGGCTGGGTCTCCAATACACAGCACAAACTGGGGACAAGTCTGGACACAGGCTGAGCCACAGGAGGGACATCAGAAGTGTGAGTGAAAGCCAGAGAGACACAGCCTTCAAGGTCAGATGATGACCAGCCCAGGATATGTGGCTCTATATTTGGCAGTGATGCAATTAGCTAGACGCATATACTCATTTTCCCTTGAACCGTAGGCAGGGCAACGGCTGCCAAAGCTAACATGAGCACCATCAGTGACAGATGATACGTTGTCAGTGTTCAGACCATCTGACTCTCCTGTGTCTCTGTGTATTCAACTGTTCTTTAATGCATTTTCGTTTCTCTTGGAAAAAAACAAGCAGAGAACGGGTTATTTCCCTCGCCCTATGTAGTACCAAGCACAGCAAGAAATGGTGTGGTGTATCCACAACCTAAGGCAGAGGTTTTCTTTTCCAGAAAGGACTTCTTCATCAACCTGCAAAACTTCAGTGCTGTCAGCCACAGCTGTGCTGCACACAGGAGCCAGTCTGAGGCCAGAATTCATTTGAGGGTGAAGATTTCGGTGACAGCATGTGACAAGTCAAAATACAGCTAAAAAGAAGGAGAACATGGAAGGAGGAGTGCCCTGCCCTGCTCTCCACTGCCCCTCTGCTGCAGAAACCATGGTCCTGCAGATACACCTTCACCAGAATATAAGTGACCAGTCCACAAACAGCACCTTGCCCTAAACTCAACCCTGCCTTCAGTCACAGCATGCAGAAAATGGAGGCCCTTCTTGAGTTGATTTGCCGGAGCTCCTTCCCAGCCCTGATTTTAGCTGCTGTCTACCCAGATCAAAGCATTTTCTTTAAGGCAGAGGCATATGTTGCTCAGCATCTGACTGCTCTCCTATCTGTCCTTCAAGCAGTTGAATTACAGTAATGCCATTAAATAAGGTCATCAAGCATCACTTACCACCTCTTACAGGCAGACCAAACTGTCTAAATGCTGCACTTTATGAAGATCAGTAGAGGGGGGAGCAGGAAGGAGATGACAACAGAACAAGTGTTCATGTGCACTGCACAATGCTGGGACGGAAGTGTCCCTGACTTACACCAAGCCAGAAATATGCTGAGCTGTGTCTGCTGGGGACCCAACGTACCACTCCCAGTGGGCAATGATCCTGCTCCAGCAGCTCTGCTGGCCACTGGGCACGGGCAGCACCAGCTCATGGATTGGGGATCATGGGGATCAGCATCCCCCATCCCCACTGGGTCCTGATGGATGTTTCTACCTTGCTTACCTCTGACAACAACCCACCTAAGCTGTGAAGGAGAGGAAATGGAGGAACGAGCTGTGTTTGCGCAGCATGGAGAGCTGGCTGTGGGGAGCTTGCCCTGCTGAGGTCTGGGGTGAAGATCATGGGCTCACTGCAAGAAGAAATGAGCACCAAGCTGCCTCTTGAAGCCAGTGACAGGGACACACAGTGCTGGTCTCAGAGAGGACTTGGCAGCTCTGCAAAGCAGAGTGAATTTTCTCATTTATCACATGGAGGAAACAGGTAATTCATCAGTAGTGTGTATTTTTGAAGTGCTCAGCTGTGAAGGCAAGAAACCTCTGCAGTCGTAGCCCAGGTACCAACTGCACATTTAGATAAAAAATTCTCCTCCCAAGAGCTACCTAGAGAGATCATGATGGACAAACAGAGCACAGAGGTGTACAGGGAGCCCTCAGCAGCTGAACATCCCTCAGACCAGCAGCTGCACAATTACTGTCCTCAGCCTCCGTGGCATCGTGGGTGTTGTGTTTACCCTGCACAGAACCAAGACAGATGGCAATTTCGTCAGCCCAGAAATGCACATGCCCTCTCAGTCCTCAGTCTCATGTTTCCTCTGCTCTCTCACTTTCCTTTCCTGTTCAACACTCTCTCTGGGCTGTATCTCTTTGGGGAAGGGGCCATTGTGTGTGAGGCTGGCTTGGTCCCCAGCCAAACCACCTTTCCAGGCACAAGAAGAGCTGTTAAGTGTCTCCAGCAGAGCAGTACACACATATATCATTGTGTCCCAGTCCAGCTGACACAGCCACAATATGTGTCCAATAGGTCAGCCCACATCAAGCTAAAAATAAGGACATAGGCATTGTTTTTGTTGGCTTTCATCCACACAGTCAAATTGTGTTTGCTTTACTTTGGATTTGTTTGCCTTAACTTTTCCCTCATAACAGGAAATCACTGGCAAGAGAACTCTGAGCCATCTCAAGTCTCATTAATAACTGGAGAAATCTGGCTGGGAAAAATCACACACAAACAGCCCGTGAAGTTCAATCAAAAACCTGCAAGTTGACTCCATATAATACAATCCGTATTGCTACATCTATGATTGGTTTTAACTACACAAGTGATTTTGAATCATTTTTTTATGCATAGATTTAAGCAGATAGATAATCTGGACAGGAGTGGCCTTAACAGTCTTTGCTACAATGTGCTGCATGCTTCATATCTCCAGTGCAAAGCACGTGCCTGCTACCACTGAACCTTGCTTCAGCTGGGAATGTACATGGAACCAAGCCAAGCCACAAAATTCTTAAAGAAGTGGACTACACTTTTTTTCGGTCTAGATGCATAACAATAGCTCTGCACACTATGCTCCAACTGATTCAAACCACACTGCTGTTTCACTAGGAAAAGAGGTGTTTGCCCTTGTGCCTCCTTGGAACAACCATCTATTGAGATGGTCCCTTGTGCCCAGGATCACTGCTCAGTGACAAGTAGTTACTTTCTCTGTGCACTGGTGAAAAGGGCTGTGATGCATTTTACAGACCAGAAGATGAAACACGGATGTGGCTGGCCCTGGGACCCATGTTGTGGTCTTGCAGCAGGACACATATTTGAGCCCAGGGCCAAAGGACCCTGTACACTCTTTGGCCACCAGATCAGCTTAGACTTTCAGTCAGGCTAAGGCAGTGAGTTTGGAAATGGAGAAAACTCTCCCACAACCCTCTCTTCTGACATATACTGTGCAATACTTGGGGCACTGTTACGCAAAAGGCTCCAGCAAGGACATGCAGGCTGTGGCTTGGAAAGTCCCTGCATTACATGGTGCTGGGGCCTGGACACAGCAGAGAGCATCCCTGTGGGAGTTACGGGTCTTGCATTCCTTTCCTGACACTATGAATGGCTGGATTCTGTTTGTTTTTTTCTTTAACTGTTGCAAAGCTGACGGGGCAGAGACAGCAGTGCACATGAGGAATGGACAGCTTACGAATAGTGCAAATCAGTCTAATCACACTGATGGTTTCATTTGTACTGGACCACAGCCATTCCAGGACTCCCATCAGACCATGCTGTTACCATACCTGGCCACCATCTCTGTTCATCTCCTCTCCTCCCAGCACCTCTATCATCATCTCTGACCAGATGCATAACAGAATCAGTGTGTGTGAAATGAAGAGTCAGCCTCGAAGGGCCATTCCTGCTTCCAGCATGATGAACCACACCTCACCACCCTTGCAGAAGGACCCACAGATAATGTTTTCCTCCTGCACTTGCTGCTCCACACGCCCCTGCTGCATACCTGGTGCCAGTCTTCACCCTTAAAAACAGCCATATCCAGGGAATAACAGAAACGATGGACACAGGAATCAGAGAAGGTGTAAATATCCTGCAATATCTTGTTAGTGCAGCAAGGTCACTGCTCTGCCACAGCAGGTCACTTCCCCGTACTTTCCCTGTGTCACTGATCACTCAGTGGATATTTGTCTTTGTTGCACTGTCCAGTTTCACTTTTCTATCTGAATTTTTCTGACCTCAAACAAAGTCAGTGAATTCTTACCACAGGATTTAACAGCAAATTTTCTATTCTCCCTGACCATGTCTGTTCATGTTGAGCCAGGATGGCTGTGGTACTCCCTGGGCTGCCAGACACAAGCTGAACTTGCATCTCAATCAACACAGGTTAATTGGCCAGAAAACAGCGGGCAGTTATTTGTGCCAGGAAAGAACCAGGGTGTGGAAGGCCATTATGTCTTGAAACACTGCCTTTTTCCTGAGAAGGTTAGCTCCAGGAAGTCAATGTTTTGAGGCAGAATTTTCTTCCTGGAGCTCTCTGGTGTACTCCAGAAAGGGGCTGGTCTTGCTGAAGGCTGGGTGTCACAAACGTACAGGTATTACTTCATTTGTAAATTCACTTTTGCAGACTGGAACAAGCAGGTTTTTAACTACCCTGCAGAAAGGAAGGAACAGAGAAAGGCCATTGTGTCCTTGGCCAAGGAGACCATACCAGCCAAGCCAGGCTGGACAACACGTGGAGGGAATAACCTGAATTCAACCCCATGCCCCAGGACAGCTGCCCATCTCCAAACCTGCTCAGGGCCTCAGGACCCACCTAAAGAAACTCTACAGCTTTGGAACCGTTTTGTTTCTGGGGGCTCCTGGAAATCTGGCAGTTTAAATCACTTTCCTGTATTCAAAGTGGTCTGCATCTCACTCTGGAAGGCCTCCCTGGAACCCATGGGCTTTGCACTGCTGGAAGACAGCAGCAGAGGCCAGCCCCACCTGGGACACACTGGGAGAGGATGACTGTCACATGAACGGCATCCCCAAACACATGCACTCCCTCCCACTCCCAAATGGGTCATTTCCCCAACCCAACAAAAATTACTGTTTTTACTGTTAAGTAACCCCAGAAAATTATGTTTTCCTCAGTTGTCATCCAGGTGTCCTTTCCAATGACACCCTTTCTGTCTGCCACAGTGTACCCCTCACATATTGATTTCCCAACTTGTAAAAAAGCACCTACAGGATCTACAGCTGGGGGCCTTCTCTGTACTCACAGCTTTGGCTTAAATTCCTGTTTGCTTGAAACTGAATAAACAACCTCCAGACTTTTCAGAAGGAAAGAGGAATGCCATTGTCAGGGGGTGCCACGGACTCTTCCCATGAGCTGTCCTCCAGACCACGTCTGCGACATCTCTGGTGTAAGGCAGCAGCCTCACCAGCAAGTTCCCATCTGCCTCTCTGTGGTTCTCATGAAACAAAATTCAGAACTCTGGGGACAACAAGGAGGGAACCGCTGCCCTGAGATGCAAAGCTCTAATGTAATGTGTGGACGGAGAAAGATTGGGTCTGTGATGTGCTTGGACAGACACGGGTCAAAGCCTTAGGAAACCTGGCAGAGCTGACTCTCTTTGCTTCAGATTCAAATGGGAAGGACATAGAGCTGTTGGGTGAGCCTTGGAGAAGCACAAAGCAGCAGCATCCCCCTTACAGTGTAGCCCAAAGCCCAGGAAGTGCCCTTTGCCAGAGCAGCTACCAGCAAGCTCCCTCTGGCTCAGGGTCTGTAGAGCAGCAGGCACAGACCCTGCAGCGAGGACAGCCCTTGGATGTCTTCAAACAGCCTGAAAGACACCCACAGAGTCTGGTGTCACCAACACCTGACAGGTGTCTTTTTCACCTGTCTCATGGTGATTCACCAGCTTGGCACCTCACCAACCCACAGGAGTTCTGGCAGGGGGCAAGCAGGGAGCACAGGGGAGAGGTTGTAGCCTACTGAGGTTTCCAAAAGGTATTTGGAAAGCTCTTGCCATAGGCTGGGAGAGAAACTGGGCACCAACAGAATGAGTGAGAGGTTGTCAAGTAACAGAGCAAAGATGGGAAATAAGAAGCAATTTTTATATTGGAGGGCTGTTCTTCCATACTGAGTTGTGCTAGGATCTCTGCAGAAACCTGGGCAAGGTGGACAGGCAGGTGACAGCTGTTGCAGATGACAACAAATGGCTCGTGGCAGTAAAGGTGACCTTGTGATGCTTAGCAAGCAGGTGTTTAAGTGACAGAGGAGATTATGCAAAGGGAAGCAAAAATCTTTTTTTACATACAAAACAGGGGAGCCAAATGAGACCCTGGGCAGATAGCTCTGTAGAAATGTTATCTAATGCAAGGAAAAGAGAAGAAATCTCAAACTAAATGTGAGGACTTAATAAGAGGGGGAAAAAAGTGAACAAATCAGGAGCAGAAAAATCATGCCATAACAAAATGTCATGGCAGCCCCAGCTCAAGAATTGTATAGTTTGCATCCCTCCACCTTGAAGAGGTGCTAGCAGAGGAGAAGGTCCAGAGCAGAGACATGGCAGAGCTTCTGGATGAGCAGGACATGACACTTCAGGCTGGAAATGGGCCAGCTGAAGATGGGTGTCTGCACAACAGTGAAGGACTAAATAGGGTGGAAAGAGGAAAACTGCCTCTTCCCACACAAGAGGTATCAGATGAAGGCAGTAAATGCACAACCCAAAAACAGAAAACTGAAGCTTTTTTTGCACAAGGTGTAATTAGGCTGCAGCAGCTCCTGTTGCAGGATGCTGAGGTTACTAAAAGCTCAGCTGAAGGCAGAAAACGGTCAGGGATGGAGAGGGGACAAGAGGAACAAAACAACATTGAGGGCTCTCAAATACAGACACTGCCCTGGCTCAGGAAATGTGTAAGCTGCAAAGTGTTGGGGTATGGGAGAGTATAAGGGGGTGGATCATGTCTCTCCTACCTGGGCATCTATTCTTGCCACTGTCATGGAGAGGATTTGGGGCTGAGGAGACTTTTGCCTTGATCCATGCTGCTATCCTGTACCCAATCCCAGATGCCCCAGATGTTTGAGGTTTGTGGATTGGGTCATTTGGCTCCATACTATCTGAATTTTTTGTTTGTTTTAATAATTTTGATGTAATGCCCAGAGGTTCAGGAGAAGCAATGTGTGCCGCTATGAAAGGTCACCCTAAGACTCTGCCAAACCTCATTTTCAATTCCAAAAGCAGTGTGAGAGGTCGCATTGGTAAATCAGTCTTCTCATATTTCTTCACAAAAAAAATCTTCTGTTCTTTTCCTTCTGGTCACCCAGTAGAAAAACAAAACAAAGCTGATACTATGTTAAATATAGAAAATGTCTTCACAAGACACCCTTTATAAATTCCGTAAATTGCATGTATAAATTCCAGTCAACTTTACCTCATAAAAAACTCCCAAATCTTTTTACTCTGGAGTTCTGATTTTGTGGGAGCCTGGAACTCTGCCTCATGTCCTTGTGTGCAGCTGGGGCATGTGTTTATGCTTCAGTCATGTCAACAAGAACAAACGTCCCAACAAGCACCACTTGGTTCAACGACTTGAGAAAGCAGGGCCTTGTGGGAAATTCCACCCTTGCCACAGTCTCTTGGGAGGCCTTTCTTCCCAGGAAGCAATACAAAAATGTAGGTCCTTGATGCCAACAGGCTTCAGACCGGGAAGGACCAACCAGTGACACAGAGAAATTCCTGTCCTTTTGTTCTGCTTTTATCTGGTCCCTGGTAGAAACTTTGTATGTCCCACACTGGCACAGTGTGGGGTGAAGAAAAAGACTGCTGCCTTTGAGGAGATGCAAACCCCTCTAGTCTACTCTTCATTATGTTTTCCCTCTCTTTGTTTGCCCTTTTTCTTAGTACAATAGGTCAATGTTACAAAATTACAGACATGCTCTTCACCCCAGCCCTCTGCTCCATCACCCTCCCTGTTGCACCATGCTTGGGAACAAATTTGCCAGACAAAGTCCACAGAGCTCTCACCTCCTGTTAATTTTCAGGCAGGTGAGAAATGATGCTCAATTTCACACAGCTGTAAGTCAGTTTGGCCTGGCCACAGGGCTCACAGGATGAGATCGCTGCTGGAAGGGGGCTCTGGAGGCTCCAGTCCACCTTCCCATTCAAAGCAGTACAATTACCAATACTAACTCATGCCAACCTAAGGGTTTGCCTAGAGAAGTCTTGAGAAGCCTCAAGTTTACCACAGTAAACCTCAACCTGGCAAGTCTGCTACCTCTCTGGGCTGAGTCATCTCCTAGGGAAGAATTTTTTCTTGATGTTGAACCTGAACTTTCCAAACTACAACCTGTGCCCATTTTCCCTTGGTGTATCACCTGCTGATACTGAAAAGATTTTGACTCTGCCACCATCATAACAACCTTCATGTAGGTTGCTGTCAAATTGTCCTTTATCTTCCTCTTTGCCAGGTTAAGCAAGCCCAGCTTCTGAAACCTCTGTTCATGGTCTAGACCCATCCACTGAACCCTCTCCTGACCACACATCCATGACTGGGACATCTCCCCTGCATGCAGACATGGAGTGGAGACTTCAGTGGAGATCCTTCTGCCCAAGAACAGTGTTTTTCCAAAACTAGTAGCTGTTAGAGGACAGGCTGCTGCCCCTGACTCCAAGCCCCCCAACATCAGTTCCCAGCACAGCCCAGGGGCAGATGCTGGAGGTGTCAGCCCAGGTTGGGGAACAGACTTTGTACTCAGTGTCGAAGTCTCAGCACCTCAGTGGCAGAGCAGTTCTGCCCTGCATGTGTTGGCAGAGCCTGGCAGTCCCAGGAGAACTTGGCCAGCACAGGAATTGTCCCCAGCCTTCACATATGGCCAGGAGAGGGGCATCGAGCTGCATCCTGGCTGAGGTGAAAGGGGAATTTCATCAGTGCTGAAACCATAGGAGCCCAGCATTGTGCAAAACATTTGAGGCTAACAAACATCTCTGCTTTTATGAAAATGGAAATCAGATGGCATCTAAATGAACCCAGAATGTTGTTCCTCCGGCACAGCACTCTGTCATTTCTCCATGGATGGAGGAGCTGCTCTTCTGGGAGCAGCTGGGATCTGGATTTTCCAATCAAATTACTCAGGCCACGCTCTGCCTTTGTTAGTAGCTACAGCCTTGCTTTGACACAGTCCTTAAAGCATGCTGAAATATGAGATTGTGTCATGTCTGGCAGCCAAAACAGTTTCAAAAGTCTTGGGGAGACACGTGATTTACCAGAACCACTTCTTTTTCCTGCATCCTTACAGCCACGCCAGCACTTAAATACAGCCCCAGCATTCTGCTGGTATAGGAGAGGGAAGCCCTAAACACACACCTTAACCCCAGGGGTTTGGCAGCTCAGCCTCTGCTAAGACCAGGACATACATGAGGCAAACAGCAGCTGGGATTTGCCTGCAGGGCTCTGCAGTGAGACAGGACAGACAAACCCCTGCACCTTCCCACAGCTGGGACACACCTGACAAAACCTGGCAGGACATGCAGCAGCAGCACTGCAGCTTTTAAAAGGAAACTGAGGCCCAGCATTGATGTGCGACAGCTATTCCCAGGGCCATGTGCCTCAGTGTCCCTGGGGATCTTGCAGACTTTTCAGCCCAAAGATCAGCTGCAGAAGTGATTTATCTGGAGCTCACCCATTCAGGATAGGTCCCATTTCCAAAACAGCTCTGTGCTGGGCAGAGGCTGGCAGTATCAGAGACACCATGTGTGAGTGAGGCAGCCTGGCTGCCCTCGGCCTCTGGGTTATCTGCCTCCTCAGACCTCCTGTATGTCCAGTCTGCTCTTTTGTAGAGACCACACTTTCCTTCCAGGGTCTCCTTCTGTCATCCACCCAACCCCTTCCAGAGAAGCTCAACCTAGATACACCTGTGGGCTGCCCTGCTTCAACTGCAAGGATGACTCTTTTGAGCCTGAGCCTTCACAGATGCCTGGGGAAATGCTTCTCATCCCTGCACTGATTACACAGGGCTCAGTACTGCTTTTCTGATCCCCCTCTTCATGGGTGGCAAAAAGGATCCAGCTCTGGACGGAGGAAAATAGGACTAGGCATGGGAAGACCAGAGAAATGCTGATTCTCAAGACAGAAGGAACTGGAAAAATGAAGTGAGGGCAGACTACAGACACAGATAAAACAGGAAAGGCCCTGGGGCAGGTTGGTCTAAGAGGAAAGAGGAATTTAGGCAAGCAGGCAGCTCCTCAGGGCACAACATTAAAGGCACGAAGAAACCTCCCAGCGCAGTGGGAGGATGTGCAGCATGTTGGGAATTCAGCTGAATCATAAATTCCTTAATCCCTAGAAGTTCTAGAAGGAATTACATAAAGAAAACAAACTATTCAAATTCCAGGACACAAATGTAAAACTGTGGCACAGGCATCTGGGGAGCATCTGGAAAGCTGAAGCACAGATGCCAGTACTGAGGGATGAGGAACACCACGGGAACACAATTGTAAGTGCTCAGAGGTGCCTCTGCTCCAGCAACAGCCTTGCCTTAAGCAGCCTCTGTCATTCCCACTCCACCTGGCCAGTGCCCAAGAGCTGCACTGTCTCTGGGGGGGGGTCACACATGCAGAGGGGGCTGCTTATGCCAGTCATGTTGCCAAAAAGTAAATGAAATAAGATAATGCTAACAAACTGTGCACCCAACTGCAGCCTAACTAAACCAGAGGCTTCCAGAGGTGGATTTCATCCACCCAACTTGTCCCAGCACAGCATGTTTGGAAAATAGATCGAAGCCCTCTTGCAGGCATCCACTTCATTGGCCGAGAGGGAGGTGGCTCCCTGGGCAAGAACAAGTAGTGCTGGTCTTAAAAGAGGTCAGTCATTTCCTAGAAAAATATTGGTAGAATTAAAGAGTTTTAAGCATGAGAATGATACCAAGACAGTACACCGAGACTGTTTTAATCAAATTTGTTCTGCATAAAGCTATTTGCTTTCTGTCCATGGCAGAAGTTTCACCTCCCTGAAAGCAGAGCAGCTGCAGATTGCAGAATCACAGAATGGGTAAGGTTGGAAGGCACCACTGGAGGCCATCCAGTCCAGCCTGCCTGCTCTAATAGGGTCCCCTGGAGCTTGTTACTCAGGATGGTGTCCAAGTTGCTTTTGAAAATCTCCAGGAAAGAAGAATCCACAACCTCTCTGGGCAACCTGTTTCAGTGCTTAGTCACCCTCACAGTGAAGTTCTTATTCATGTCCAGATGTTTTGGTCGTGACTGTTGATTCTTTGACAGGTGTTTAATACTGCCCTCAAGTACCCTCATGTAAACAAGTGAGGGAGAGATGGCTTCTGGCCATGGCTTGGCAGGAAACACCACACCTCTCCCTGGCATACAGACCTCGGGCTGGGGGTCTGCTCTTGCAAAGCTTGTGGGAGGCAGCCACAAAACTGGATAGAGAGCCATGATCAGTGCAAAACTGCAGGGGGTATTGAGTACAACTCCTCAGGAGTCTCGTCTGAGCCAGATTCATTAATGATTTGGATGCTGAAATGCAGAGAATGCTTACAAGAGATTCAAGGACTGCAAGCATGGTGGCCAGAGATAGGGGACAGAATCTGATCCTGGAATTATCCAGGAGAATAAAAAACCAAGAGAATGCAGTTCAAACACAAGAAGAACAGCATATGGCAATGCCACAGAAGTAAACAACTGTGCAAACACAGGGAGGAAATTGCCCATTCAGTAATAATGGCAAAAATTCAACACTCTGGAGTAATGACAGGTCATGAATGTGCTGTGTCAGCACATTGCTGTGAATAAATGAAGACTCTAGCTGGGAAATGCAAAAAGGAGTGACACCAGGGCAACACAGAAAGATACTCCTCTACTCCAGCTGTTATCACTGGAGCTCAGCTACTGTGAAGTGTCCACCCTTGGCATTCCAGAGTCCAAAAGGCAAGAGGAAGAATGACTGACAGATCAGAAATGTGATGCCCAAGCAAGCAATGTAAGAACCAATACAGCTTAACTTAGAAAAGAAAGTAGGGCTAGACAAGATATTGGCCCTCAAAGAGGTAAAAATTGCTTCTAGAAAGAGATGTAATTGCTTCTAGAAAGAGATGTTAATTGCTTCTAGAAAGAGATGTAATTGCTTCTAGAAAGAGATGTAAGAATGTCCCTTCCAGTGGGAAGGGAAGGCAAGGCAAGGCAAGGCAAGGCAAAGCAGGGAGGGCAAAGCAGGCTTCCGGGAAATTCAGCTTCACACTGGCTTTGATACCAAGCCCTGGTCTTGTGATGGCAGTTCTTCCCTGATCAGTCTCAGGAAACCACTCACTCAACTCTTCCTCATTGTGAATGCCCAAGGTCTGCTGGCAGCTCCACATTCCCCCAGGGCCATGTTTTTAAGTAGGTGACAGGGGAGATGATGCCACAGCTCTGCTTATCAAGCCTCAGTCTGTCTCACAGGACACAGGCACTTGGCTCCTGCAGTCACTGCCACTTCTCCTCTCTCCTTGCAACAAGTGTTGGCTATGCAGAGCCATTTCCCACTCTGTGCCCAGAGTAATCCCAGTCCACATCACTATCAGGGAGTCTTGGGGAAAATATTTCAAGTATGACTATTTTTAATTATGATCTTGTAGCCTGAGCTCCTCCGGCCTGGGCTTGTTTGGTTTAAGAAGGAGCCAAGAAGATGCTGCTGACAGAGCAGTTATCAATGGCCATGCAGGACATAAAACAACAGGAGGCTCCTCAATACATCCCCGCTGGCCTAGGACAGCCTTTATAAAGAAACCACCACAGGTCTGAGCCATGACACAGTGCACCCTGTTCCTTGTGGCATTTCTCCCCTTGCAGCCCAAACTCCTGCCACAGGACTCCTCAGGACACCTGCTGTGCACTGGGCACAGGGCGGAGCCAGGGACAGCTGCAGCCCCGGGAGGAGCAAAGCCCGTCGCGGCAGGGGAGCTTGGCTGCTGGGCTTTCTCCAGGGCAGGACAGGAAGCAAAGCAAGGATGGGCACTGCCCTAGCACAGCACTTTTGCCAGGGCCGAAGACCCAAGGAGGAAAGACAACTGAGTTGGTGGGGATTTTATGGGAGACCGGAGTGGAAGCATGACAGGAGAAGGAAGCCCCCCAGGGCTGAGGGGGCCCAGCTAGGTCCGAAGAGGAAGCAGGTTCTTCCCTGCAAGTGAGTCCAGCTCCGCTGTCCCGAGTTTTTAGGCTGCAGGTCGGTGGGACCGGGCTCAGGAACATCAGATACGAGTTGCCAGTGGGCGAGAGTCCGCACTGGCGCTGGGCCCGAGCTGAGAAGGAGAAAGCCCGCAGGTCTGAGGCCGGGCGGCCGGGATGCCGCCGCCTCAGCGCCGCCGGGGCCCTGCCCGCTCCGCGCCGCCCCACGCGGGGGCCCGGCCGTTCCCGCAGGTTTTACTCCCACCCAGTGGCGGATCGCGGCTCCGCAGGGCGCTCGGAGCCGGGGAGGGCATCCCGGGGCTCCGCAGCTCGGCCCGGCCTGGGGCAGCCAGGCGTGCTGGGACGTTGTGGGGACGAAGCGACACAGGCAGGGCTGGGGCTGGGGGCTGCCCTGAGAGCGGCGCCCCTGCCAGGGCACCTGCTGGTGCAGGGCTAAGGGCCCAGCCCGCAGCCTCAGGGCACAGAAGTCTTCTCCCCGCTCTCCCACAGAGCTTTCGGTGAAAAGCCGGTGCTTAGCATCTACCGCAACACCTCAGCCGCAACACTGCAACGCCTCAGCATGGGCTCATCCTTCCTTCTACCGGATTCTCTCCCTCCCAAGTTTGGTTCATGCTGGATGAAAGCCCAGCAGACATGGGCAAAATGGGTCAAGGACCATGTGGCACCATCAGCAGGAGCTGCAGGAAGTGTCTGGGAATAAAGATTTGGATCTTTCTCAGCTCTGGGCAGGCTGGAAGGGAATAAAATGACATCATTCATCATAGCACAAGCCCATTTTGTTAGGCACAAAAGATCAGTGTGAAGAAGTTCAGAGGGTAGAATCCAGTGAAGAAAAAATCTGATACTCATCTGTGAACCAAGATTTGCTTTATAATTTTTCCAAAACCCTGCAAGGGTATATGATATAACAAATTACTCCAGACAGTCTGCTCTTGCAAATACTTTGTACCAGCCCTGGAACACAGGGGTTTTCCCAGCAGCTGCTTTAAACTCAGTCCATTATTTTAAACTGCTGGCAGACTGGCACCCTTTTACAACAGCTCACTGTGGCAACATGCAAAGGCCTCATGCAGGCTGTGTGAGCCAAGTTGGACAGGACAGGCAACCACAGCTCCTGGAGTGGCCCGGGGGGCAGCTCAGGGAGGGCAGCCAGGCTGAAAACCAGGATGGCAGTAGGAGACAGGAGAATTAGCAGGTGTGAAGTTGGCAGCTGGAGCGTGGAGAGATGTAACCAGAGCTCCTGAAAAGCAAATAGGCAAGGCAAACACATGCAGGATTATTTATTTTGGCTGCTAATTTGCTGACACAGAAGTAGAGCCACATGATGGGGTGGAAGGGGGGGGGCACCCAGGGGTAAGGGCAGAAACTCATCTTCTGGTGCCCATATGGCCTGAGGTCAGATTAAGCCTTATTCTAAAGCCCTTTACTAAAGCAGGAACCCTGCCTGCTCTGGAGTGGGAAGAAATCAGGGTCCTGGCTCAGCAGCCCTGCCTCCCACCCTCTCCTCTCCACACTCACAAGTTCCAGCTGTTTCTATAAAGCACAGAACACACCCCAACAATTCTGCTCATCACTGTCTTTCATAACCTTCCCATAAAACTACTGTTTATTTGGCTGGCAGAAACATCCAAGTGCTCTGTGCATCCTACTTTACAGCAGAGTTCCCAGTTTTTTGTTGTCCTGCAAGTCTCACACTCTGTAAGGGGCCACTCACAGCCCACACAGTTGATATGTCAAATAGGTATGTTCCCCTGCAATGCCCCATGATAACAAAACAAATAATATTATAAAAGAGCCACGGCCCTTTCCATGTCCCAGTGCCACTAGATGGCACCAGGAGTGTACCCTTCCCAGCCTGGGTGTCCCCAGGGCCACTGGGGGGGAAAGTGGGGGCATCTGGCCCTTGCTAAAGAGCAGACACCGGTGCCTCCTGCTCCTCTTTTCCACATGGACCATGGGATGCTGTGGTAAAGGCAGACGTTTCAGCCTTAATAAGAAACCTTCAGTGGTGTGCTGGGGGAAGTTTCCCGTGGTGGCTTTTGTTGTGCTGCCTGTCACACACACAGATCCTTTCCCACCTGGGGACTGGGCATCACTCCCAGCTGGGTGCAGATTAGTATTAGGATTAATGTATGAGTTTTACAGCATTGACAAACTCCTCTTGAGAGAGAAGGATGGGAATAAAACACAATTTACTATATAATTTTGTAATCAGAAGGCTTGCCTTCTCTGAAGCCTCACAGTTTTAGGGATTGATTCTCCACATGCACATTTGATATCCAACAGAGCTCAGCATGTTCCAGAGTATTACCTGTGTTTTTCACTATCAAGCCCTCCATTCCCTGTCACATCCTTGGCAAAGCCACCAGAAAGTGCAGGTGGCACCTCAGCAAATGTCAGGTCTTTCCTCCAACCTTGCAGCATAATTAAGGAGCATCTGTTTTCCACTGTCATCAGCATCAAGCCCTGAAGGTGACCCTTGGAGATGGGTGTTCAAATGAGGGAAATGGGTGGGGAGGCCCTGCAGCACTTCAAAGCAGCCAGCCAAACCCTGGCCCTGAGCAGTGTGGGGGACATGGGTGACAAATTGCTGCTCATCACAGAACTCGTCAGCTCAGTGCAGAGCTGGAGAGGTGATGGAGCACAGCTCCCAAAAAAGCCAGAGCATTAAATCACCAGGAGTAGCGTGTCACTCCTGGCTGCCCACATCCCAAGGCTGGTGTGTCTGGGTGATGGGTGAGCATGGCAGTGGCAAAACCCTTGCACCAAGGGGATCCCAGTGAAACCTTGGGTGCAAAGGGAGTGGGAGAGGGATTTTGTGCAGGGAGTTCAGCACCCAGAGCCATCCCGTCCTGCTTGCAGAGGTGGAGTCACTGGATGCAAGGCCAAGTGGGAGATGCACAGCACAGCTCCATAGTGGCACTGGCAGGTTTGTGGCAGATCCCAAGGCCACAAGGTAATCCTGCAGAAGGATCCTGAGTGTGACCCTGCTTCCCAGCCCTCTGCAGAGAGCGGCACAAATCCCACACAAGCGCTTTAACCCCAGGCTAGGGTGAGGGCTAGAATGGAGGAGGCTGGATCACTTGGGAAGGTCAGGTCACACGACAGAGTAGGTGAAAATCCCCCCAAACAAGGAAAATCCCTCATCCTCCTTCCCTGCAGCCTCTCCTCCCCTCCCTGATTACCTCAGACAGTCCTAGGGAGTGACCCAACATCCCCCTGCCACTACGTCCCCTCCTGGGGAGCCACCAGGAGCCTCCCCACACACCATCTGCTCTCCCCAGGTGACTTGTGGGTGGCCGAGGACATCCCTCCCACACCATCTGCCTCCACACCAGGCCACCTCTCCCCATCACCCCCCACACCCACCCCAGACAACTTGTCTGGGCCCTCTGGCTCTGGAAAACTTCACATGTGCCACTAGCACCAAACCCCATGGACAAACTCAAGACTTGGTTTGGTCTCTCCATGCTTCACACATGGTGCAGAAACTTGCTGCTACAAAACCTCATTGATCCACACACAACAGTGGCAGGCCCAGCGTCCCTCGGGGCTCCCAGCTGCTGATTCCAAGCAGAACACACCCTTGTCTGACTGGGGATGTCAAATGGCACAGACACACACAGACATCGACACATCCATGGCCAGAGCTGTCCACATGCTGAGGGATTATTTTTAGCTCGACAGTGATCGAAATGTCAGAGGAGGTTTTATTTATTTTCTCTGGAAGGCTGGTTGCTTGAAATCCCCATTGGCAGAGGCTGACCCTGATCCTGCTGTCACAATAGAGTCTGTCATCCAGGTCTGTCATCCCTTCCCACCCTTGAAAAAACGTGCAATTCAGCACGAGGGGAGGGTGACTGGCCCAGCATGCCCGGCAGGGCTGGCAGCTTTCAGAGAGCAGGTGCCCATCCAGCCCCACAGCCCAATCCATGCCCACCCAGCCAGGCCACAGCTCCCCCAGATCTCCCAACCTTCCCACATCCCAGGGAAGGTCTCACTGAAGCCACAATGGACATGTGAGGGACACCAAGGCTGGCATTTGGAGCAGCTGTGCAGTCAGGAAGGGCAGACAGGCCATGGGATGCTCTCACTGCCCTTTAGTGAAGGATGAAGTATAATGATGCCAAGGTCTCATGGTGCCCTGAAAGCACAGAGAACTCCCTGGAGATGGAGCTGCCTGTTCCTTCCTGCTCCTCTGACACTCACCCCACGCTCAGCACTGCGCCAGGAGCAAAGCTAATGACGATTACAAACCTGCTCTGGCTCATGTCCAGCTCACAGGACGCCTGCACACAGGGCCCTGGGATGGGACACCTGTGGCCCTGGGGTGAAGGCACAGCACCGCAGAATGTGGCAGCACCCACCTGGGTCTGCATTTCCCAGGGTCCCAGGGCATGACACATCCACTGCTACACACACTGACAGGTTATGCACAAATTTTCCCCTTTTCTTGTTAGGGAAGCAGATTTGAGGGGGAATGGCTGCTCAGAAAAACACTGGCACATCTGAGGTCGAGGTTTTTTCGCTTGTTTATACTGTCAGAGAGGAGTGGTAATGGCCTATATTCACACAATAGCAAAGGAGGGCCTTGAACCATATCCAGCTTGGAGGCTGTGACCAGTCCATAGATAACCAGGAAGAAAAGTCAGTGTTTTCCCTTTGGAACTGCCTATTTACATCTGAAAACTAGCAGAGACATTGCCCAGAGGCTGGGACAAACAGCTCCTTTTACTGCCTGCTTCCCATGAGGCTTTCTCCTCCCTCTTTAAGAGGAAATTTCCAGTAACTGAGGTATAAAAATGAATGCAAGACTATTCTCCAGAGCCAGCTGTAAAAGTCATACAGGAAGAGTTCCCCATCCCATAGCTCACCATGGCAGACTGCCCCCAAGGAAGGTCACAGCCTTCATGGGAGAGGGAAGAGGCAGCTCTGTCTGCACCCTCCTGGTGCAGATCAGGCTTCAGAGGGTGGATCAAGGTGCCCAGACCAGCAGGCACTGCCAGCACAATGGGCTAGGCAGGATTCCCTAACAGAGGGTCCTGGTCCCCTCAGGAGGTTACAATGCTAGGTCACCCTGTGCTGCAGCAGCCCCTGGTGTCATAACAGATTTCATGGAACAAGGGACAGAAACAGAGAGGAATTTGGTGAGGAGAAACCTCCTTCTTCCTCCACACATGCCAACATGCCACATCCTGGGAACAAGCACTAGGACTCAGCTAAATGGCATTCTGTAGGAAATTTTGAAGAAATGTCTTTCTGCCATATCCCGTTCATTTTCCTCAGGGACTTGACATAGAAGATTAGGATTTGAGCAGGTTTTCCTGCAAAATGCAGGAATTGTGTCTTGCATAGCTGACAGGCTTCTTCACGCATCCAGCTGCACATGAAGCTTTCAGGGAGCTGTGGTTGCAGATGCTGCCACATGGGAGAAAGGCTTCACGTTTCTCACAGCAGGCCTGAAGGAAGTCAAGAAAAAGCTGGATAATTAAAGAGCACTCATCAGAACATGTTCAAGAGTCAAACAGCAGAAACATCCCTCCTGTGCACACTCTTGCATGAAGATGTATTGACATTTACCTGCTGAAATCCTCCAGTTCCTGGGATAAGCAATCCATGGGCCCACAGTCATGGGCAGCATCCCTGGAGCTGCCCGCCCTCTCTAGCCAAACCTTCTCACTCTTTTGGAAGAACATTTCATGCTAACATGAAACAACCAAAACCAGAGCTTTTTCAGAGTCCTCCCATCCCCGTATACAGGAAGGACAAATGTGTTCCTGGCTAGGAAAAAGCAGTTGATTCCCAGAGCACCTACTGGTCACACCCAGAGCATGGCAGAAAAACCACGGGGCTGGGGTAGGAGGAGGAGGTTGGCACATCCCACAACTGATTTCACTTTTGCTGTAGCCCTGAGCTCAGGTGAGGCCACCAAACTGTGCTACACCTCTGTTTCCACAACACTGCAGATTCAGCCAGGTCTGTTGGGATTTGGGAGCCTTTTTACCCAGGGGATTTTAGCAAACAGGAGATTAAATGACTTACAGTGTTTTTAAAACCTGTTCCCCAATATCTTTGCTAAAGCAGTGGTGATGTTATGGCTAATTTCTTTAAAGGAGAGTATAAACTTGGGTGGCTGACAGCCAGTTCATTATATCAGAATCAGTTTTCATCAGGAAGGGGAAACTTGTGTGCTTATTAAATGTTTCTCTAATTGCTTTCTCCCCTTGCTACCAGGGCAGCCTGCTGTCTGCCTGTGCCTGGAGGGCCCAGGTCAGAGTCCTGCATAACTCATCCCTGATCTGCTAACATGGGTAACTATAAATAAATGATGACACCTGAGAGTGGAGGAGGAAAGGGACTGTGCTTCTCAACCTGAGATACTCAGTCTAGTCAGCTTATGCAACAGAAGGTGACTGGTGACACTCTGTAGTTATTAACTGAGCAGGACTATTTCTGATAGCTGAGGGGTCTGACCTGGCCAATATAACACAACACAAAATTCTCTGGCTCTGAGCTGAGAATTTATCCAGCTGGAAGCTGAATAAATTTGGACTAACAACAAGTTGTTGATTATTTAAAGTGAAGAAAATAGCTGCATGTTCTCCACTAAGAAGTATTTTAAAACCATGAGGAAGTTCTTAGATTTGAGATCTGCTGAAACTTACCCCCCCAAAATAATGCCCATTTGTGTCTACAGAGTCCCTTGGGAGACTGAAAGGCTCCAAATGAGCCTTGGCAATTTACACCAGGGAATTTAACACCTTACAGTGACAGTCATCCCTCTGATTTTAACCCTCCTCCCTTCTGCCAGCAGCTGCTGCTGCCAGCACAGAGTGGGCACACTTGCCTCTGGTTCTCACAGCACAGCACAGTCACCTAAACAGGGCCAAGCCTGGTTTCAATAATGCAGCTGTTGTGGAGGGGCTCACATTCCCCTCCCCTCAGCACCAGGGAAGCAGAAGGACCACTGAGAAGATCTCTTGGCTTGCCCTGCCAGGAGACAGCAGCATTTGCCTGGGAGACCCTGCCTGTGCAGAGGGTGAGAGCTGGGAGGGAGAGGATGCTGAAGAGAGACCTTGCTGCAGGGACACACAGACAGGAGTGAAAGATGGGGAGGAGGATCCCTATCTTCTCCTTTGTCCTTGCTGTAACCTGAACATGCATCTGAGAATTCAACACTCTGCACTGCCTACAGCATGATATCCCAGGATGTGGAAGCCTGCAGGCAGAGAGAGGGAAGTAGAGCCAGTGTCCAGAGCAGTGAGGACCTTGGGGAGGTGATGCTACAGCTCCAGCTCCCTGTAAGCAGGGATGCCTACCTGTGCAGGTACACGTTACACACAAACCCACTCACACACACCTACCTTTGCTAACAGCACAGGCAGCCACAGAGTCCACATTTTCTAGGTTTTACTTCTATATCTGCAAAAAGCAGATCTGCTTCTGTTTCTGATTCCCTGCAATTATCCTGAAATGTCTTCAAGAGAGAAGCTCTGTCTTCTCGGCTGAGCGAGTCTTTGATGTCCAGCACTGCACTCAGATGTTCCTTCCTTTCCAAAAGGGTAAGAGGGCAGGTCAGTGAATGAGTCAAGGAAAAAAAAAAAAAAAAAAGCTTGCTTCCTATCACTCAGTTTTGCTAGACTAGACCAAAGATTGGACCCCCTCTGGCTACCTAAGGAGGAGGCTGTATCCCAAGAGCTGTGTGGAATAAGGCTGAGTTCATGGGGCCTGAGCCCAGGGCACACAGCATCCCTGTGAAGTTGTAGAAATCTAGGTTATTCCTAAAAAAAGACCTGTATCTATCATAATACATTTCAGATAACTCTGCATTTGACCATTTGGAAACATTTTTGATGTCTTTTCTCCCCTCAAATTGAGCTAATTCTTGCTAATCTGGAAGGTTATAGGATTTTTGTTCTACAGAGCATTGTTTCACTGAGTAGGTAACACCATATTTGATATAAGGCAAATGTATCCAAGACAAACCATTTTAAACATACAAAAATCTGTTGTAATAAAGAACAGTGCATCCACTCATACCAGGAGGACCTTCTCTGAGATCCGGGTCTTCTGAGTATTTCTTATGCCAAATTCCTATACTATATATATACATATCTATGTATGTATCATTGCTATGCTGTACCAGATAAGCAGCCTTTCAGCTTGAGTATCTTCAAAAGTAGTAAAGTAAAAAAGAAATAAGAAACCAGATGCAGCATAACATGATTTGTCTTTTTTTTTTTTTTTTTAGTTTTTGCCTACAGCAGTCTACAGCCTAGATACTTCCCTTGCTGGGGATTATATAATGACTGTCATGTTGACTAGGCACTGAAATAATTATCTACCACAAATTGTCTGCCCTGCATTTGAAGGTATTCACACTTTTGGCCTTCACAGCATCCTGTGACAGAGAGCTCTACACTGCAATCATGTCAATTTGGAAAAACACAGTCATTAGCACAGCACATCAGAACAAAAGACACATGTAATAAACACAGACTTTGGAACAAATGCAGTTAGCTAAGATCTTGCCTTCCTAGTAAAAGTCATGTTTCAATTCCATTAACAGTTTCCTCTAAGAAATGGAAGTCTATATTCTTGCTGAAGACACCTAGAATTTTGTGAAAATAGTTACACAAGGATTGGTGAAGTGTTGAGGCCAAAAGCCAAGTGTTTGGAAGTTATGAAATGCCTGAGCTAAGGATGTTCTTGAAACCTACATTTGACACACACGTGCCTGTAAATTCTGAATTCAAGTAGTACTTTTCCACAGCATTTCTGCTTTGTTGACAGGAATTTCATCCATCCTTCACCTTTACAGAAGAACATCTCAAATTGTAGTGGTTTAGCCCCGGCCAAAACCACGACACAACTCCACCAGTTAATGTCTGGCAAAGTTATAAACCATGTTAATCAGCACCTGCAGACAGGTAGCACTGAGTGCATTCAAAGGTGACCCCTGTGCCTGCCCCAACATGCTGCAAAAAGCTTCACAGGACTAATATTGCAGTAGGTCTTCTGGTGTCAAGCAATTGTGTAAGAAAATACAGAAGTCAAACCAATAAAAGGCATTACCTGAGGTAAGGAAATTCTTTTAGAATGGGTAGAAGTGCTATTTTCATCCCCTCAGCATCAGAAGTTTGAATAAGTTCTAAAATTGCTTTTATGGGATCCTTGAGGGGACCAGCTGCAGAACCCTAGGGAGAGAAGCAATGGTGTGTTCAGGGCAAAGGAAACAGCGCACCAGGTTAAGAGCTGGACTTGTGTCAGACTGGGGATCTCTCTGTGTGAGTTAGGAGCTTTCCAGGACTGTGCATGTCTAGAAGCCTGGTTTTCCCCCAGGGTAGGAGAAAAGAAACAGGGCAGTAGTCACAGACTGCCTCCAGGGTAGCTGGGCAACTAACTTCAGCAGCACAGAATCCCCTCCTCCATGTCCTTTGGCAAAGCTGGCAAATGCACCGCATTTTTCCCTAAATTGCCTCTCCTTCCAGGGCCATTTCACCCTGTGGGAAGTGGTTTGCTTCCAGAGGTAAGCACAGCCCTGTTCTTGACCCATGTGAAAACAAGCTCATGTTGGCCAAACACGCTGGCATTTCTGCTGCCCCAAAGCAAGCCCAGGGACAGAAAGGCAACCTTAGGGAGAGGATGAGGGCACGCAGATCCTCTAAAAGAAAAAAAGTGGGAAACAGGGCTGGACCATGTAAAGAATAGTACATGGTTAGTATATGCTACATATGATCAACTCCCTCTAATCTGGAGCACACAGGAGAAAAAAAGCCTCATCAAAAAACACGCAGCATTTTTAGCAAAGCTGGAGAAGCAGAACACAGATGAACCAAGAGAGAGCTTCAGGTCTTGCTCACATTTTTCATCGGTGCAGTAATGCAATTAAATTGCTTCCCTGAATTATTGATGCCACCACATCAACAGAGACTCTGTGACAAAGCAAACCTGGAGAACAGGCTGCCAAACTGGGGCAGGAGAAGCCCAGGTTCCCCTGATCTCCAGAGGCCATTAGAAACAGCAGGTCCCATTCTCCATGAGGCACCTCTGAAATGAACATAAATTAAAAATAATAGTAATATTTGCAGACAGCCTTCCCCCCCTCCCCCTGCACTGCAGGCACACAGCATGTCTAGCTCTGCTCAGTGCACAAGCTGTACTCGGCTCCTGAGGCACTGATACTGTACAGCTTCATACTTGGCAAGCTCACTATTACAAAATGCTAATTAATTTGAAGGTGTCAGGTTTAGTTAAGCACTACATAGACAGGCAAGGTCAGAGGTAAACAGCCTGCAGCTTAAAAGGAAAAAAAAGAGGTGTCTTGTCAGCAGTGTTTAAGCACCTTTGACACATACTGCTCTTAGGAGTGAAGCAAGGTATTTCCTAATGCATTTTGAGAATGGGGGGGAAGGAAGAGCCTGAAGAGAGGGCAGAGCAGGGCAGGGAGCAGGTGCAGCCTGTGCAGCAACTGCAGGATAAATTCTGTCTGCAGCAGAGCACATATTTCGCATTCATAACCGTGTGCCTCATGACTGAGGATGAGGCTGTCCCCTGCAAACCACTTATGCATTTCACCCCCCAGGCTTTCAGTGCTCTCACATCAAGTAAGAAAGTGCTTGCACTGGGAACTTGGGGGAAACAGTGTTAACCTGATGCAGCCTTTTTTCACCCAGGCTGAATGTAGGGTCTTAAAAGACAGCAAGATTTCCTGTATCTCCTTTGCACTCTTCCATGCACATTACATCCAAAGCTGATGCTGAGCACAGCATTACTGGTAAACTTCAGAGTTAGGATTAAAGAACCCTCCTGCTATTCCCCATGGCTCAATTGCTCAAAGCATTGATTCATCTGTGATTGATCACTCCAGGAGAGGTGGGTATTCTGCTAAAAGCACTGGCAGCTTCCAGCTTTCTACCATGAAACTAATGCATTAATTATAATGGGTCTGAGAGGATTTTAGAGAAGCCTACAGATGGTCATTTTTATTTCATGTTGTTCGTTGGACAAAGTAAGAACTGCTGTCAAATGACTTGCAAGGGACTCATCTGTGAGAAAATAGATCTTCAGTCCCTAGCACTTAAATTGACAAGTTGTGAGAATGACTCAGCATTTGTGAAATTATTAAAACCAGTCTAGCCAAGAGCGTTTATGTGCTCTGTCACATCTGAGTCCCATTACCAGACTAACTTTGCAACCCTTGCCGTGCTGCTCAGCCCAGCCCCATATGAAGCACCATGCCTGGGTACTCTGAGGCTGCATTTGCTGATGAGCCACACCAGGGCCATTGCACAGCAGTGATTCTCCAGCTGGAGCAGCTGCAGGAGGGGAGGCTGCTGCCCTTGCAGGCTTTGCCCTTGGGTAACCAAGGGACCGGGGTGACAGCCTGGTGGCACTTGCAGATGCTGCGTGTGGCACTGTCAATTACACCAGAATATTAATTGAGCAAAGAGGCTTTCTTAAGCTTGTGATATTGTTTGTGAAAATCAGAACTAGCACTTTTCCACAAGTTTTCTTCAGAGGTGTGGCTCTGCTTTTACACCCAGTCTTCTGCAATGAGCTTTTACCTCCTAATGGTGTTAGGTATTTACCCCTGCAGGAAGGCTCGTTCCTTCCCACAACTGTCACCAACCACAACAGCACCAGCATGCTTTTGCCATGAGGAAACACCACAGCACAGGGAAATGGCTCATGCAGCCATCATCCCAGCTCTGAGGGGCTGGGAGGGCCTGTGGGGACAGAGGAAGCTGGATGGAAGGGTAGCAACACACACCCCATGTCTGGGGAGAAGCAGCCATACAGGGCAATCCACAGAGCAGATGAAGATGTGGAGGAGCAAATTTGGTTCATCCAGAGGCTCAAGGGAAAGCACTGCCACCCCATGCCATGTACCAGAGGCCTGATGGGGGGAGCTGGCAGCTTTGGAGTTGTCTCACCAACTCAGGGGAGCACACCTCACTCTTGTGTCAGTTGCAGCAGTGTGAAACTTGCCTCCTCCAGTCACACATTTCAAAACCATGAACTAACAGCTTCTGACAGATCAGAAAGGCTGTCAGCACATCTGACTGTCATTTCTGTGAAGTTTGATACCCCTGTGGTAAAAACTCTTAAGCTTTTTTGTTGCTTTCAGAGTCTTTTCCTCTGCTGGTACTGTTCTTGATGACAGAGAGTAAAAGTGTAACCATATCAAAGACTTACTAAGCACTCTTTAAAGAGGGTTTGCATCATCCTGTGATCTTCTTCTATCTTGTTGACAATCCTTCTCCTCTGCACAGAAGATGGTTTCCTGGGAGTGGTCAGGAGGGCCTGCATGTATTCTGCAATAACAATGGCATTGACAGCCTCGACGAGGGCCTGTTCCAGAGCAAAGACACCCAGATTAACTTCCCTGAACTGAACAAGCTTCAGGCCACACCTACAGGACCCTGACCATGGTAGACAGTGGATATGGTGCCCATGCAGATGGCTGTCCCATTTCTTTGCTCAAGTATTAATTTAAAACCCTTGATCTAACACTTGGACTACCTCCAAGCTGTATGTGGACAACATAAACCTTGATGATAAGTGTGGAGACATCCAACCAAAAGCAGTGGGACCAGTGAGCTGAGCCAGAGGTCGGTCACACTCCAGAGCTGCAGCGACACTTGGCTTGGGTAACAAACCCATCACCTGGGGAGAGCTTGGACTACAGACAAAGCCAGATCCAACCTCCCTGGAGCATCCACACTAGACATGGGGCCATACCCTTGAGCACACAGTTGTGGCTGGGCACAGAGAAGTCACCTGGGCATCTTCCTCTGAACTCCCACTACCCGTTGAGGACCCCCAGTGTGGACGCCATGCAGTGCCTGATAGGAACATCAGGTATTTCTGAGGGGAGGTGGTCTGCTGCACAGAAACCACATTTCATTAGCAATTGAAGTCAGAGCAGTTTTAGGCTGCAGTCCAAAGGTACAGGAAAACCCCAGCTCTGTCCAAAACAGACAAAGCAACAGGCAGAGAGCACTGGCACAGTGTTTTGCCACTGAGCTGCTGCTTGCCCCAGCACTAATGTGACATAATGTCCAGTGACAGGCTTTGAACAACAGCAGAACAGATCCTATTTTTTTCTCTTCCATTACCTTTTTCCATATTGCAAAATGTTAATTGAAATCATCACTGACAAAGAAACTGCAGACCTGGGTGTCCCGTGCTTAGGGTGACATGTGGCACACACAGCAGCTGCAAATCCTGCCTGCATACAAGAAAGGAATCCCCAGGTACCAACCTCATTGCTGAAGAGAGAGACTCGAGGGTGTTGTGAGATCCTAGACAAATTGTTTAGGCTACTATAAAGGTAAAAAAAATTGGATACTTTGTGAGATTGTTCTTTGCAAGGTTGTTCAATACCAATGCTCTGCGTGAGAGACTGTGCCCTTTAGGAGTTTGGACCTTTCACCCCTCTGTGCCCATTCTACATCAAAGGGATAAATAATCCTTACAAATAAGGTTGAAGCACATCAGAAGCTGAGAAGATTTCTAATATAATTGTATTGGGGAAATGACAGAATCAGAGATGGCCCAATGTTCCCTTCTGTGTTTGGGAGGTACATTCAGTTTCCACATTTCTTCACTTGTTGGATTTTCTGCTGAAATTACAGGAAGGTCCTAGCTGTCACTATCTGACTCTGTTGGATAGAGGTACTAGACTGAGACCAGATCTTTAAAAGCCCATTTGACAACAGACAAAACCATAGTTTGGATTAATGTTCAAGTACTATGTCATCCAAAGTTTCAATGACTCGTTTGAGTGATTTCACAGAATCATAGAATGGTTTGGGTTGGAAGGGACCTAAAAGATCATCTAGTTCCCCCTCCCTGCCATGGGCTCAGAACCCCATCCAACTTGGCCTTAAACACTTCCAGGAGTGGGACATCCACAGCTTCTCCAGGCAACTTGTTTCAGCACCTCACCACCCTCCCAGCAAAGAACTTCCTTCTAAAATCTAATCTAAACCTATTCTCTTTTAGTTTGAATCCATTCCCCCTTGTCCTGTCTCTGCATGCCCTTGGAAAAAGTGCCTCTCCATCTTTCTTGTAAGATGATTTTCTGAGTGAATTCTTTTTCTTACTTTCTTACTTATTTCTTACCTCATATATATCTGGTTTTTTCTTCCCAAAAGTCAAAAAGCTTTGCTTTAAGGATTCAAGGATGTGGTCAAAACCACGGTCACATTTTTTGAAGTGGTCTTTCAGTGCTCCCTGGGGAAAAGAAACAGACAGTCAAAGGGTGCACATGTAGAGACACCACACAAACAACACAGATTATTGTGCCTTTGCTCTTTCTGCTCTTGGAAACAGACTCCTCCACAAACTGAGGCATCCTGTGCTTTTATTTCAAAGAAAAGCAAAACATGAAAGAAAGAAACTATTCCAACTCAGGAAGGATGTACTAAGTTCTTAAGCCCAAACCTGGAAGACTGAAAACCTGAGCCCTAGGTCTCCTGTTCCTCCCAAGGGTTGCCCATGCTCCCTGCCAGAACCACCCCCAGTTCCCTCTCAATGTGTGGGCCCATGGGACAGGCTGGCAGTGAGCTCTGGAGACCAAAACTGCACCGTGTAGCCAGAGTTCCTCTTGTCATTTTCTTTTTGCTGCCTTCAGAGTGCTCAAGGGGGCCTGTGCAATGAGCCTGAAGATGCTCAGGGGAGCTTCCCAGGGAAATACACAGGATCACACACTATTAGGAGCCTGGAATTGTGGGTTATCTAGACACAGAACCCAGCATATAAAGGATATCTAGTCTAATACCTATTAGAAAGTATGAAGGGAGGGGACCTTATCTCAAGGGAGGGACACATTTCTGGTCAGTCTTCTCTACATCCTGACTACCCACCACAGCCTGGGCCTCTGTGAGTGATCACTGTCCTGGGAAGCTGCCCAGCTGCTGGGAATGAATAGGTACCAGGTGAAATTCAACTTTTGGGGTCTGGATACCCATTTGCAGCACAACAGAAAACACTACAAACAGTGAAACTGGGATCCTGAAACTGGAAAAGGTGAAGCTGTTAATATACAGATTCTGACAAGGCAGATAAGAGTACTGGGCTTGAAGACCAAGCTATGGTTTCACCCTTTCCAAATCAGGACATGGGAGTGCAGTGCATGCCTGCCATAGAGTCTGAAAATAGTCATTGTTAAAATGGGTCTCCCATACCTTGACTTTAGAAGTGACTGTCTGCAGAAAATGCTCCGTAATGTCATCTTCCATCCTGTCTAGAAATCCATTTACCTTAACATTCTGGCCAGTGCTGGCACTGCAAATGTGTGTTAGTTTATGCCAGACTGTTCTGTTTAAAAAAAAAAAAAAAAAAAAAAAAAAAAAAAAAAAAGGAAAGCATTGATCAGATCAAATAATGCTATTCTCTCAGATCAAAACTCTTCCTACTGTAACCAACACAACTCCCTGTGTAACTGAATGGACACATGCTCAGGTCCAGGGCTGGCTCAGTGACCTGCATTTCTGCACCCATCTTTTGCTCTCATTAAGACACTGCCACAAGGACACAAGGGCTCAATGCACACAAATGGCACTTGCACCCATCACCAGTGAGATCAGATCAGTAAAAAAATTCTAGTATTTTCAAAAATGAATAGGCATGAAGTGGCCTCCACAAACAGAGTCGGAGTGAGCATCCTGTGTGCCTCCAACAACCTACAAATACAAGACAAACAATTATCTTCCATCAGAACACTCTTCCAGTCAGCAAATCCAGGTCAAAATGATCACCAACTTGAGACCAGACATTTTACATTCTGGAAAGGCTCAGTGTACAACTTCATTCTCAGTAACGCTGTAAAGAATTACATAAATGAGCCTCATAAGTATTCAGTCTAGGATCCAGCATCAGCAACATGCAAATACAACAAACAAAGCAGCTACCTAGGCTCAACACAAGCCTCTGATGTCAAGTAATCACTGTGCATATGTTGGATTTTGGCATTTTGCTGACTCCTGCAATCCCCAGATAACTTTACACAGGAAGAAGAGAAGCAACCTTGTTTTCTCCATTGCTGCAAGTGCTTCTGAAATTAGCTCGTAGGTGCAAGCATCCTCCTCCACCCTTCTGTGCTTTATTGCTTCCCTCCTTCCTAGCAACCCCAGGGAGAGCCTGGCGTATTCCATGGGGTTCCATTCAGCAAATCATTTAAGATTGCACCTACCAAGTGCACCAGCACACACATCTCAGCACAACCTTTATGAGGCTTTCCTGCTGAAGGACGATCAGGGCAGGGAAAGGAATAACATCAGAAGGCACAGCAGGGTTAGCCAGGATAGTGTCCCCACACGTGACACAGCACTGCTGCCTGCAGCCTGCTCAGTGCAGGAAGGGGGAGATGGGGGACCCCCAGCTATGGCCTGTGCACCTGCAGGGCCTGGGAGCAGGCAAAAAATGGCAGTACAGCACTGCCAATGCAGCAGTCAAGGCCCTGGCCACAGTCACAGCCCCCAGCTGAGCCTCCCTCTTGCTGGGGCAGCAAGGACACCTCTGAAGGGGTCTTGCTGACAGCAGCTGGCTTCCTCCATTCTTAAAGGCTGCTGTGCACAGGGTTGGATGACCAGACACAGCTGGAGGCAAGGCTGGCCTTAGAGCAGAGTCAGAAGGAGATCAGAGCAGCAGAAAACTCATTTTGCTCCCTATGTCATAAGGCCCTGGTTTCTAACCTGAGAAGGCAGCAATTCTGCAGGATTTGGAAGCTCCTGGAGATCTGTGGGCAGCCACCAAGCTGGAGAAAGCTTCTTACTTCATCTTCATAGCTAAATAAAAACAGGAAGAATTCTCTTCAATCTGGCATGCTCCATAACACATCTGACAACAATAGCAAACTGGAGAAATACTCTGTGATTATTTGTCTTTTCAGCATGCAGTTTCACATCCCAAGGTGGGATCTACAGCATGACAAAGGCAGTCTCTGCCCTGCCCAGCTGGTGAGAAAGGAGAGCACAGTAATGGGACAGGGAGAGCCCTTGAGCTGCCTGGGTGCGACTGCTGGGGACCAAAAGGCGGGAGGTTGATTTGCAACATTTCCTTCTGGGAAGGAGCTCAGGCTTTGCCAATAAAGCTGCAGAACAAAATCTCAGTGTGCATTAATAACCCACAGGGTCTATCGACTGTGTTGTCACAGCCTCAGTTTCACAAACGGCTCCTGGACAACTCCATTTTATAGAAATTTCCTTCCTCTCATAATGTTAAGGGTCAAGGATCTTAAATCAAATCTCCTTCTGAATTACTACCTACAACCAGCAGTCCTGACATTGTCTGCTAAGGGGGATACACAGGGAAGAAACGCCCCAGAGCAAAAAGCAGATGAAGGGAGTCAGAAGAAGCAGAGAGAAGGTAGAAGATTTGGAGAACACATTCATCCTCCTCTGGGAAACAGCAATCAAGACCCAGGTGAACATAGCATCACCAGCTGCTTCATCAGGGTTTCTTTCTTTTGAGCATTAAGGATGTTACCAAGGAGGAAAACAGCATCATTCCTACCTCTCCAGGAACCTCAGGTACTCCTCCAGGCACTCAGCTTCCACCTTCTCACTCAGGCTTTCGCTGACTCGCCTGGCAGTCTCTGTCTTCTCTGTTAGTATCTGTGGATTTCAACATGTGAGAAGACAGCAGGCCAAAGCCATTTGTTCCCTGAGTACATCCCACTGCTCACCCTGCAGCAAATTCCTCTGCCTCTTAGGCAAGAACTTGTGCTTCAGTTTTGAGAGCCCTTGTGGAAATAAAAGTGTTTTTCAGCAGCCTGATTGTAATGTCTGACCCTAGATCTTTGCTACCACTATTTTTGTTGTGGTCAGGAGGCCTGTGCTGGGGGGAAAGCCTGTCCCTGCAGATGTTCTCTGCTGGACACAGAGAGAGCTTGGCTCATACGTAGACCTGCCATCTGCAGGAGCACCTGTGCTTCCACCTGACTCAGCCTCACAGATAAATTTGGGTGCCGTCTCTATAAAGGAGGTCAGGCAGCTCTAACTGTGTGCCCTGCACCTCTGCAGGGTCTCTGCATGGGATGGCTGGAGAGGGCATGTGTCACCTTCCCAGCCAGCACCGCTCACGCCTGGCACAGCACTGTGTGTTAAACCCCGGGGCACGTCCTGCCCCACTGACCGCAGCTGGGTGGCCCAGGTGTCTCCAGGAGGTGGGCTGTGCCAGACAGCTCAGAATCCACCCCATATCGGGCAGGCTTGAGCAGGTGGCAACTTAGTGCTGCCCATTAGTTGCTCTGTGGAAACAAAAGCTTGCAAGGGGAGGAGAGCCAGATGGATGAAAGGAAACAGATGGACCCATATGCTGTGCTCTCCCAGTGCTCGTCAGCCAGAGACAAAGGGTGACTCACATCATGAATGGGTTTTTCCACTGCTCACAACAGATGTAAAAACTCACCCAAAGGGACAGGATAAAATATGCCACCCCAAAATGTCAGAAAACCGCGGCTGATGAGTTTCCATGGCACCTTGTTCATTTTCTACCTGAACTCTAAGTGTCAGCCTGAGAAAACTGAGGAGGTGGTAATTTCATAAGGCTTTCCTATTAATCCAGGCTTTTCCATCACCCACCCCACAGCATTCAAGCCTGTCAGTTGCATACACAACAGAGTGAAACCATTCATGCTGAAGCATGACCAGATGTTACAGATATGAGGACTATGGGATTCAAACCAGGCTTTGTCCTAGATCCTGTTAGAAGACTTTGCACTGAGAGCCAGAAGTAGGAAAAAAAAAAAGCTTGGTAGGTAAAAGTCACCCTAGCTGGGGTGGGTACATCATTGGGTACATCACTGCTGCATTGCTCCAGCAGGCACAGGGCAAGGCAAGGAGGAAAAAGTCCTTTGTGAGCTCTGCATTTGGTGCCTGGGTTTGAGATGGGCCAGAAAAGCCAGTGTTTGCCAGCTAAAGCTGTATCCTCACAAGGAAGTCCAGCTGTTGTTGATCTGCAATGCGTCCAGTGCCCGAGGCTGTCTGCCATCCCAAAGGAACATGGAACTACTTCCCTCTCTCATGACCTGAAACAGGACTGCTGCTGGGGTGGTGGCAGTGGAGAAGAAAGATGCAGTGATAGCAACCCACAGCCTGGCCCTGATCTCTAGCAACACTTGAGCCACATGTAAACTCCAGGATTTATTTTAATCCTTCTGCAGGTCTGGATGCAAACACCCTCTGGTCAGGGTATGTACTGCTCATAAATCAGCAGGGCGTGCTCCTGCAATGCTCTTGGAGCACTCGCCTGCGCTGTGCTCTGCACCATCCCCTCTCACTGCCTGAGCCAGCAGGGCAGCAGTTCCAGCAGGGACAAGCAGGGAGCAGCCTGCCTGCATTTGCACTGCCAGCCATGGGGCTCTGCTCAACAGCTCTCCCTGCTTTTATAGAAGTGCTCTGCAGAAAACTCACACAGAGCAGACTGGCTAACATACACCAAGAATTTCCAAAAGGTTACATGAAGATCCAGGTGCATGTATGAAAATGCAGCTTCAACTTGAATCAGCTCAGCCTCATCTTTAGTTTAGTAAGGGTTTGGTTTGTTTTTTTTTTTCTGTACATATGCCCAAAACAAAAACAGGTTTGGGAGCAAACAGACACAGTTTAAGTATGGCAGCCACCTTGCGAGCTTTTAACACATTGAGCTTAGCCTGAGACATGCAAACCTGAGTCCTGACAAATACCCACATGCTTGTGTGCTAAAACACAACTGCCCCAAAGTATGAGAGCTTTCCAGTTCCCCCCCAATTTTTACCTCAATGACTGCAGCATCTGTACAAGAGGGTTTCCCAATATCAAAGGCTTCTTTCAGCGCTTTCCCTACTTCCTTCTAAATGATAAAAGAAAATTAAAAAGTACAGTTAAGATACAATGGCATCCATAATCAATTAGGTTTCCCAGCCTCTCGTTATGCATTTGGACTAGATGAATTTCTGCCTTTATTTTTTTGGCTGTCTCATTTAACCCAAAGCCTGGCTATTTTCCAGCTGACCTAATAACATTGTTCTGTTTTGTTCTACATTGTTTGTTTGAGTTTAAATGATTTGCAGCTTTCTTTCATCCCGGTGTCAGCTTGGGTTATCTACAGTCTTCCCTAGTCAGTTTAGCTCAAATGAAGGCGCCCACACAGCAAAACAATGCTTAGACACATCTCTGTGCTGCCAGCTACTGTAGCTGAGATTTTCCACCCTTCCTCACTCCAACCAGCAGACGCACAAACCAGCCAATGTTAATTAAAAGCATTCCCTCGCTTGAGCCAGGGCCTTGTGAGAGCAAAAAGGAGCTGGGTTAGTGTTTAGAGCTACTGTCATGGTGAGATGAACCCCATGAGGCTGCACGATGGGAAATTTCCCAAGACTTGGCTGGCTTATGCTAGTTTGAATGGTTGTGAAAACAAAACTAACACTGCAGAGAAAGGGCTTGTTGCTTAAAACATGATCTGACCTTTATAGAAGCTTTAAGCTTAAAAGCCTGGCTTGCTTTTTATTCTTTTATTTCTGAATCTTCCTCCAAGGAATGTAAAAGCTGATCTTCCATTTTTGTCTTTGTTCTTTTCTGGCTGATGAATTACAAAATTTGTGTCTGTCAACTGAAGAATTTCATCAAAAGTATATTCAAAACAACTGCTCTCCCATACTCACTGAAAAGTGTTAATCAAAGACAAATAAGCAGTTGTAAACAACCCAAGAAAAATTCCTTTCCTCCCGAGTGCCATCACCTGACTGTGAGCAAATGTGTGAACACGATGTGCTGAGATAACACATCCCAACCAGGCTGCACAAACACTTCAAGCCTGCACCCCCAAAGGGACAAAGCAGGGTTTAGTGAGGAACTGCAAGACAATTAATACCATGTTGAGCCTCAGCATTCAGTTGCTTTGGATCAGATGATGTGTCTGAAACAGAAAGAGCCTGCTTGTCTGTAGCTCTTGCAGTGTTACCAGTGCCTCGGGCACCAAAGCTCCAATGTGGAGAGGACCAAAACTGCTGTAATAAACAGGCCCAGTTTCCTTCTTGTTCCTCCCTGTCTGGCCAAAATGTTACAAGCCTCCACATCCATGGATGGTCTGTCCACCTGTGCTAATTGCAGCACATGAACTTCTCTGTCCTCCTTTTGTCTATTTGAAAGAATAGAGGGGTGGAAGGGAGAACACACATACCCAAGTGATCCTCTGCAGGTCGGTGTAAACAAGTATCAGAATGAACCCTGGCATCGTGCTAGAAGGTTTGCCTTGCACTCATGTCAATTTGCCCAGTACAGCACGTGCAGAGATGACAGACTGACAACCCAAACGATGGCATTATCATTTTCAGTTCACCAACCTTGCCACCTCAAAGGCACAAAGCTCCTTGCCTTACACATCTCCAGGCTGAGGGAATCATGCCTGCATGCAGAGCTGACCGAGTTCCCCACAGTGGAGTTTGAAAATGGTTTTGAATCCCACGTGGCATCTGAGCTCTCAGCACCTTCAGATATGGTCACAGTTCTCACCGCTCATTTCTGTTTAAAGTGCTTTTAGTTTGCACAGTTATCAAGCTGGTACTCCCACTGATAAGCCAGGTACTCATAGGCAAATCAGACCATGCCTAATTCTGGTCAGGATCTTCTCAGTCTCAAAAATTTAGTCATCCATTGAAGTGGCAAAACACACACCATGTGATTTACTCACAATTATATATGACAATTGTTCAGAGATAACTGGCAGGCTATTTGCTCAATAGCAACTGCCTGTATATTAGCATAATGAAGAGCTGAATTACCCTAGAACCAGAAACAGAGAGTTAAAGCAGGTTTTCTAAGCTGTGCTACTGAGCTGAGTGAAGAGACATCCATAATTTTTCCATATGGACTCAGCTTATGTCCACTTAAGCTCATTAGCTTGAATCTGGAGCTGGTCCCAAGCTGGCTGGGTTTGAAGCGAGCTGGGGCAATGCTGTGCTGCACTCTCCAGCACTTCCAGCTCTGTTCTCTATGTACAGTGCAGCACAATGTAGAGCTGTGAGGCTTCAGGATCCAAGGTGGCATGAAAACTCAGGACAGCATGGCACAAAATCTCACAACTCCTGCCCAATTGAGGTAAACCTGCTCAGTACATGGTGTATCAGAAAGCCCATAGTTAAGCAAAAGCTTTCTTCAGCTATTACATTAGAGGGAACTAAAAAAAAAAAATTCCCATCACTGTTATTCAGCATCTTTGAGTGTTTGACAATGACTCAGTGACATGCTCTAGCATAACCTCAATGGCACTACCCCGAGTTAAGTAATTTCCTTCATTGAAACAAGTGCTAAAAAAAGAGCTCAAGAACATGTGGTCTTCTCCAGGGTAACGATTAGAAGCAGCCCATAAAGATGCTTAATGTTAAACACTGAAACCAGTAGGCTTTAAGCATATTGTCACCAGCTGACACTTCTACTCCCATGTTTGTGACTACCTTCATTCTCTTTCAGGGAATAGGTCTTGAGCAAAATCTCTACCATTTAGAGTAGTTTCCCTGGGATGATTCAGCAGTTGTCGTGGAATTTCCCCTCCTCTGCTCCCCAGGGGCTGGTGGAAATGGAAAGCAAGAGAGATGAGCATGGTAACCCCTGCTGTTGCATTTCAGCTTTAGCTGAGTATAAGAGGCCCCGCTGAGTTTTCCAAATAACGTGGTTTCCTCTGGAACTCCCTGTTGCTACAACACATCTTCCCTGCTTCATTTGTATTCCACATGTCTCAACAGAATTCTTCAAAGGGGGAGCTTTGCTGAGAAAAGAAAGAGATGCTGCAGCCCCAGGGCTGGGGTCACCTGTGGGATCGCAAGGCAGGAGAGCTGCTGGGTGGTCACCAGCTGCACATTTTCTTGTGCTGAGCTCTGGAAATAATCTTTGCTCTCACCTCAACAGTGTCAGTTGTGACGGGTCCACGTACAGACAAACCCAGCAGCCTCAATATCCTGCACAGTTGAGGCAAAAGGGCTGTAAAAAACCCAACTGTTGCACGATTGGCTCATTAACAGATGGAGAGAAGATGAACAGCATCGTGCGACGGGCCTCAATAAGGAATTGTGTTTCACCCATAGCCTCCTTTTCTTTCAGATAAATGGGCTTCTAAGCAGAGCAGATAGCAGCTCTATGAATATGCAGCAAGAGAGATCTGCAAATGCCCCAGCATTTCCTTTTTAAGGAGCGAGGTCAGGACAGCATCCCTTTGGCAGCAAACAATCATGGATCTTCACACTTGGGCTCTGCAATGAAACTTTGTTAAGATGGAGACCTTGGTGCTCACACATCTGATCAGAGCTAGCTCAGCTAGCAAGGGAGCAGCTGATTTAACAGGGGCATGCCTTGATTTAAAACCATGGGAATAAAACAGGCAAATTGGGGTAAAACTCCTGAGTTCTTACCCGTGCAACTGCAAGTAACTTTTCTTCAGTCTTCAAAATACTCCACATGAGGCACTGTGCACCGAGGGAAAGGCTGTGCTGGGGGCTGTGCCTGGGTCTCACACAGGCCTCGCTGCCACTGTGTACAGAAACAAGAGCTCAGCCAGAGGGGCTTCCAGTGGGTCCACCCCCTGCTTGGCACCACAGCCTCACACTAAGCAAACAGGGTTCCCTGCAAGAACCCAGCAGTGTTTGCCATGCCTGGGCAGTCACAGCATGGAACATGATCTTTACAATGGCCTTTTGCCAGCTATTCTTTCGTGCTGTTTCTTTTCCTTCTTCCTGCATTTGCTGCCCAGGTTACAATTTTTGCTTGTTGTCTCTCTCTCCCTTTCCCTCACTGCTGCTGCTGCAGTCCTTCTTAGGCTTGGGCAGAGTCACCCAAGCACACTTGCACGAACGTACAATTTTACACGTGTCACATATTCTCTCTGAATGGAATAAAAAGCAGCTATATACCAAGACAACTGCATCTATGCATGAGCCTTCATCGAGGTCGTAACTGTATTCAGAGAGGAAAAATCAAATACTTAATTCTGGCATCTCTGCTCTTCTCATTTCCACTTTCTTCACTATCTTCTTACTAATACAATCACTGATCTTACTTGGGTTCTTTTTCTTGAAGGAATTCAGCATTTACATAACACATTTTTTCCTATACTTGACTTTTCTTTACATATTTAAATTACATAATTTTTTACCTCCAATTTCATTAAAATTTTAAATATTTCATCAATCCATTACTCTACAGTTTTACCATTTTAAAAGCAGCAGTAAAATTACTGACCACATCTCCCACGTGTCTGATGCCAGCCAGCATGCACACACCACACAGCTTCCCTCCTTCAGGAGCTGGCTGGGGGGAAGAGCCCACCTGATGAACTGCTTATGAGCTAATCAAGGGTTTACAAGTGTAATTAATGCAAGGAACAGAGAAGCTATAGGCTTGGATGAAAGCAATGAAATAATCCAAAACGGCTGAGAACTATTAGGGCATAAGCAGATTGGAGCTGTCAAGTAGCAATTAAACCACAGACACAGAGAATCAAATGCCTCATCCACCATACAGAAAGAAATTACAAGAAAGATTCAGGCTTTGATGACACCCACAGGCTTTGAATTCATACTGGGCCAAAAGGTCCCAGATGTGCCTCTCTTCAGATCACGGGGAAAGCCATATCCATTTTCCCAAACTTGGGCAGGAACTTAATGATCTGTTACATGTTTTTCCTGTGATCTGAACACTAATGAGGGAAATATAGAAAAAACTGGGCAAACTACAAGGCAGATAAAGCAATGCAAGAACCAAGGACACAAGAGAAGTCCACAGAGCACCACGCTGACATAAAGGCAAGGGAAAATTACTCTGAAGTAATTGGAGTATTATGGACTTTGTTAGAAAAGGATTGATGTAAGGAAAGAAATTGTTCAATAGAGCAAAAAACTGTACATGCCCAACAGGAGTCCAGCAGAGAAATACCTGCCTACCTCAGGTAAACCCCTGAGCCCAGTACTAGGGATTTAGAAAGAGGCAGTACTGCAATGAAAAAAGACTGATTCTGAGAGTACAGAAGATAAAAGTGGCAGTGGGCATACCTAAACTCAGCAAGAGTCCTGAGCATCACTGCATTATCAGGAAGCAGGATGTTCTCAGAAATGAAAAATGAAAAATGTAGAGAAGAAGTCCCTCAGACATACCTTTTGTACATTTTAAGGCCCCATTCATAAATCACAAGATATTGCCTGAAGCTGAAATGGTTGCTGTCAGTAAGTGTGGAAAGGTGAGAACACAAAGAGGCATGACAGCAGCGGGCATAGGTGACGAGCAGCCCTGCTTCCCTGAAGACATCACTGCTGTGCTCCAGGCTGGGCAGAAATGTCGTTTCCAGATGACTCAGGTGCTGTTTTAGTGCAGTCTCCTCTGTGTTAGTAGAGGAGCCAAACAGGGGAATCTGGGCTGTCATGTACTGTATTAGTTTTTCTTCCAGATCTTTCCTCCAGAAGTTTGGACTCCAGCTGGAAGCAGATTCCATCTCTTGGCTGTTGCCAAGCCACTCCGCTTCCTTCTGCTTCTCCCACTTCAGTGTTTCCCCCACTGACTGCAATGGCTCCAGGAGCATCCTATCACTTCCACTGAGTGCTTCTCCCACTACAGTCCACATTCGTTCAGCCAGTAGCGCATAAAGTGATTCAGACTTTCCCACACCATCATTTCCAGCATGCTCCAGATTATAAATTTGATCACAAGCTTCCAAAAATTTTCCTTGCTCAATGAATCTGCAGATGGTTTCCTCTGCAAAAGAGAAAGAACACAACTTGCTGTTTATTAATTTGTCTAGAGGACCCATCACTTTAACATCCAAGTTATGAAGTATTTAACTTATATGTATCCCCAAATTCCTCAGGATCTACTGAAGATCAGCCCACTTAAGGTCTAGCACATCTCCATTTCCTCAGGGCAAGATCTTTTTTGTCTCTTGCTTTCTTTCATCCTTTCTCCTCCAGGCTAACCAAGCCTGCAGACTCATCTGCAGCTTTCTGTCATCATCCCAGAGACCTTCTCATGTGAGCAATGCAGCTTCATTAATGACAATCTTTCCTTAAGGAATGTACCTTCTGTCCAGAAGAAAAGCATTAGAGAAAGGACATCTTCTGAAAGTCAAGCATAGAAGGAATCCTCTGTCTCCTCTACAGAGACCCTGGCAGGACCAAAGTGCTGCAAGCTCCCTTGGAAGGTCCCTCCCACCTGCTCACAGCCTGGCATGGCTGTGCAGAGGGGGTCAGTCCTGCCAGTGAGCCCTTGCCTTAGGCTGAGGCTGCTCTGTGCAGTCCAGGGCCCTCTCTTTGTCAGGGTGTTTTAATTAGGCCAAATGATTATGTGTGCTATTTTGCCCAAAGGTGAAAATCAGAAGATGGGCTACTTGTCTCAGCAATGGGGATTCCCATAACTCCTCATGACTTCCATACCTGCAAGAAGCTGTGGTGACTGAGCCACTGCCCTAAGCACCAGATACCCTGTCAAGGCAGCTACAAAATCTTTAAATTTCAGAAGCTGGAAGGAGCAGTTGGAAATTGCTGCTTATTTGCAAAGTATCTTACCTATCACATCCAGCCAACCAACAAGAGCTAAATGTAATCTCACAGCAGCTGCACAGAGTCACAGGTCTTTTCCCCTGCATTTTACAGATTACAGGATTGAGCAATGAAGGGTTAAGATTTGTCCAAAGGTATCTGGAGCAGAGCCCAGAGGAAAAATCAAACAATGAAAATGCGGGGTAAGTTAAGTAAAGCCAGAAGCAGTGGGACTTAAATAATTCAGAATACAACTTTGGGTGTAGAGTGAAGAATGAAAAAGTATGAGCTTCCATTATCTTTCTCCTATATCCTACCTTTCCTCTATGAAAACACCTCACATGTGTAGTAAGAATTAAACCAAACAGGACTGGAGAGAGGAACGTGACATGAAATGGAGAAGGGTTGATACAAGGGTCTTCAGCAAGTTAAGTAGCAAGCTGTTCAGGAGGGGTCTACAAGCTGCACCTGTCCTGCCTCGTTACATGCAACACACAGGAAATGTTTCCTTGGCACAACCAGCCTGTGTACAGCCCAGCTCCCGCTCCCTTCTGGGGAAGAACAGCACAGCACAGTCACACCGCTGGGGTGTCAGTCACACGTACATCGTCTTTCTCACAAGACACATCAGGAGTCTTTGCAAGGATAAAAATATGAACAGTAAAGAGAAACACTTGTGAGGCAAAGGGAAAGTGAAATGCAGAACTGTCCAGAGTAGCAGGTGTACGGTTCAGAAGGGACAAGCATTCAGGTGAAGGGTGGGGAGGAGGAAAGCACCTAATCCAGAAGCTAATGACAAACAAGAGCCTGCAGGCTTGGGAGGGGTAAAGATCCAGGCCTGGACCCAGAGATAACTTCAAGGTTACCTGCAGGCGTCCCTCTCTCCATTCCTTTCCTACTGGTTGGCATCTTCAGCAAATTCCCTGCCACATCCTCACCATCAGCCTTCTCCACCGTCTCCTTCCCACCAACCACAGTCTTTAGCAATTTGCTTGTCAAGGTTTTCAGTTTCCGCATCCTCTTTGTCTGCTTCTTTCTTTCCTCATGTGTGGCCTTGGGCAGTATTCTTGCACTTTCCCCAGCCATTTTCTCACCCTTGTTTCCTCCTCCCACAAAGGCTGCCCAGGAGTGCTTTGTCTTCCTCATGATCCAAGCAGATTCAGGTGCTTTCCGTCCAACTGGGAATACTATCAGAAGAAAACATGAGAAACACTTCTGTGCAAATTAATCTTGGTATCCTTCTCCTAGAGAAGTTTTCTCTTCTTCTGATTTTTTTTTTTCTGTGCAGCTACAGGCTTCAGCTGCCTTTGAAAAAGTCTAACCTGGTTCCTGTCTGTGCCGAGTGAGGACACTTTTATAGGCTTCCAGCCCTCTTATGTAATCTTTCTCTCTTCTAGGAAAATAATGTCAAAAACCTCATACATAATCTAACCACAAGCAGTGGGGGAAATCCAGGGGGATTTTTGGCATTTTGTAAACAATTAAAACATCTCTGCACTGACAGTGATCTTGATGACAATCCTATCAGTTTAAGGGAGTTGATGATTAATAGTTTCTATAAAGCATACATCCTTTTCCACCCACCCCACACACCCTGGCTGCACCTGAGTTTTACTTTGGCAGGGAGATCTCATCTCGCTTTGGAGCCAAGTTTTCCCCTACCTCCCAGCTAGCCAACAGGGATTTAAAGGCCCAGAGAATGGGTGTTGGTTTCCATGTTTTAACAACACCATTCAGAGAAGATAAGAGTGATCTCAGACTTCTGGAATGTGCAATATTCCAGCAATCATATACACTATTACATATTACTTTATATTTCTATACACACAAATGGATATAAAAGGCATAATATTGCAGCAATCCACCATATGTGTGTGTGTGTGTGTCCATATGTGTATGCATGCCTACAGATCTGTTCACCAGGCAATGTCCACAAGTGAAGAAAAAGGAGACGTATGTCTGCTTAGCACAAGGTCCATATTGGGCTGCTAAATGTTCTGACCATGAACATAAAAAAAAAATTCCTACACAGAAACTATCCTTTAAATCCAAGAGCTTGCATTTAAAATAGGAATTTTGAAAGTCTCTACACTACTGTGAGAGCTTGGAGGGAAGTTGAAATGCTGTCCTTACCACACCCTCTTGCAAGAGAATTACAAACTGGGTTTAATTCTGCATTCCATTATTATAAAGATTAAATCAAGAACTTGAGGATTTTCATCAGCTGAGGACAGTTTGTATTAATCATTACAACATGTTTTGATTCAAAACCATACACTATGCAACAATGATTTTGGGGGTCTGAATTTAAGGGGTGATTTTTCCACACATCCTCTAGATTGTTTCAAATATGTGAATTCATATTTCTGGGTTTAATGTCTGCTGTTTCTTCCAAGATTTTCTACATTTTCACGACAGTAAAATTCCACAAGTTTCCTACTTGGAAACCAAGTAAATGTTATGTTGTTCTGGCTCTTTTTTTGGTGCAGAATTCCACCAGCATGTTATCACAGAGCCACTTGATTCATCAGTAACAATAGGGAGGAGGAAACCAATACATTTCATTTTGACAGAGAGACAGAAATTCCAGCAGTGGTCATACTTTTGAGCTGCTGCCAGTAGGAAACACTGAGGTTGCAAAATACAGTGTTTTCCCTGGTTGTGGAAAAAGTTGAAAATTGAGAGGCTTTATACACATTCCATTTTGACCTTAATTTTTAATCAGTGCAGTTAGAATGTTTCATTTGGAATGTTATAGCTGGACAGTATATGATTACAAGATGGAGTAAGAGGGTCAGTACTGAGAGATGCATTCCGGGCATGCTGAAACCCTTCACCAATATTTTCCCATGAAAATTCCAACACAATGTGTTTATGTTTCACTTCATCAGCATTTTTCCAACAAGCCTGACTCTAACAAAAACCATTTCCCTCGACTTCTCTGTGGAAGGAAATGGATGTCAAAGTGCCAGTCCTGAAGGCAAGATTCTCTGCAGTACACAGATTTTGAACACACTTACAATTGCAGATCGTGCCCTAAACTGTGGCAACTTGATGTGAGGGAATTGCTGTGTTTTCCCAGAAAGCTTCTTTCAAGGGACTACAACACAAGCCTATGGAAAGCAGGGAGTGACTGTGCAGAGATGGACAGACATCCTGAGGCTAGGACCAACTCTTACTCCATGGACCACTTCCCACTCAATCGAGGGAATGTCAGACACACCCCAAGACGAGAGCGCCCTCAGGGCACTGCAGCACCAACAGCCCAGATGGCTCCTCTGTCCTGCCTTCCCCACAAACCAGGGCAACCGGTGTGTGTAGGCAAAGCAGGCCATGGCCTCTGGCAGCCAGGAGCAGGGAAGGGGCAGCAGGATGGGGGTGGTCAGTCTGACCAAGGGTGCTGAGCCCAGCACAGCAGGAGGTGATGCCCCAGTGAAGCAGCAATCCATTGTCACCCACTCTGCACCCCACTGCCCACAACGACTTTGGGTTGAAGGATGGCATAACTGATGGGGAATGCACTCTGCCAGGAGGGGACATGCCACAAAGGAGCTGCCCAAAGGCCACCAGCAGCCTGCTTTTCTGGGCCTGTGTGCCTCAACAGCACACACAGGGTGTACAGGTCTCTCCCCTCTGTCTCTAGCACTGTTTTACTGCTCAGGCTGAAGTTCTGCAGTTAAAACCTGGGGATGATTTGAGTCTCTAGGAACATCATCTACCACAGTGCTGCCATGGATGGTGTTATGCCTAGACAGGCAAAGCTCACAGGGAAGCTACACCCTTACACAAAAGTGTTGAAACCGAAGTAGAACAGAGGTCTTTCATGCTGAGTTTACATAATCCAAAGGGGATTCTTTGCTGTCCAAACCCATTGTTTTGGGCAGAGGAATCAGGGCACAGCCACATTTTATCTGCTCCTTCCATGAGCTCCTGAGCTGCTCACAAAGGGGGAGCTGTTCAAAGGAAAGAAGGGCGATAGGAAACTACAAGGACATGGGACCAAGGACAAGCACAGTTCTGCTTCTGAACAAACTCCTTTGTCAGGTATACCAAATAACTTTCTTCTTCCTCAAAAGCCACTTCTTGGAAGCCAGCTCTCTCCTTCTTCCTGGTGTTTCAATGACTCTGTTTATCCACAGTGGGATGTTGTCTAGCAGGGTCATTCTCCCTGCCCTGGTCCTTGCTATGCTTACTGTGAAACAGGAGCAGTTTGTCTCCTAGGAACATCCCCAGCATTCAGGAGTTTCCCTCATTGCCTGGAGCTCCTGGAAAAGCCCACAGCCTCCCCACATCACTGGGACTCTTGTCTTCCTATCTCAGAAAAACTGTGACTCCTTTGTCTTTGGGCTCTTCCATTAAACAAGTCAATATCTTGGATAAATTTTTATACTGTTTCTCTGTTGACTTAACTCTTTATCTTGCTGTTTCCCATTTCTTTTCCCTACACAGATAAAATCTCTTCATAATAAGTGGACTGTGTACCTGATTTGAACAATAGCTGTTTGGCCTGGATGTTAATCAGATGAAGTCAGACTATTAGCACTACAAATGAAATGACTTTGCAAGAGTCCAATTGCATTAATATTCCAATTCCAGCAGTGCAGTGATGCCCCTGCTTGCTGTGCAGGGATGCTACATGAACACAGTCAGACATATACAATGGAAACTTTGTGCTCAGTAGCATCTCTTATATGAAATACACTTGGTCCTAACAGGCAGGCAGATCTGCAGGATCTGGAGAGAGAGGTTTTTCAGCTCCTTATTTGTTTCCAGAGCATGCTGGTACTCTCCACCACTTTGAACCAAAGGCATGAAAAATGTCAAAAAGGAATATTAATTATGATGATAAAACATGCACAGAAAGATGTTGGTTCCCTAGGATATAAATCCATGCAAAACCACTCTGTGAAGCTATGCTGTAGTCTGACAATGTGTTCCTCCACCCACATACAGCTTTTTGATTTCATCAGCAATCAAAGAACAGCAAGTGTCTATTCCAAGCAAGGTAGATTTTTTGGAGAGAGAGAGAAAACAAAAAAAAAAAACAACAACAAAGAAACAAAACAAAAAACACCTTCTTCTCCCATTTGATATTGCAGCTGGCATTGCCATCATGGTCACATGCAAGAGGTGACTTTGTCAATTGTGCACAATTAGATGTTTATCATCCTGTGGAAAGCATGTATTCATTATTTCCTAAGGATAACATCATTTCCTAAAGAAACAGGACAACACAGCCAGAGGTTGCATGTTTCTCTGTATTCATCTGAGCCCCTGCCCTAATGCACGAGAGAGTTTTTTCAGTCAGTTTTAACCAAACTGACAGAAGGTGACTGACACAAAACAGTACATCCTTACACACTTCATAAACATACAAGGCTGAGGAGAGGACAGACCTTCACGGCTCCTGCTGAGGAAGAGAACACAGCATGAACTCAGCCTTTATTTCACATCGGAGACTCCACCCGGTCGCTCAATCTGCAGGTAAACAAACACGGTTTCCTTGCCTCTGTAGCTCACCAAATGCCCTGTACTCTCCAGCTAACCCGTGTGTGTGCAAGAGCAAATAAAGCAGCACAAATATTTAATACAGGCAGCCTCACCTATAGCAACAGATGAAATGAAATTGCTTCCCTACAGTGGCTCCTGCCCACAGGCTGCAACCTCTCATCTCCTGAGATCAGTGCTACCCCAAATAGGACACAGATTTTGGAGCTCATTTGGAGCTGCCCTTCAGACACAGCTGGAGCAACTGGGAAAGAAGGAAGCTTCTTCCCTTCTCTTCCTGAGTGTGTTTGCTTGAGTAGCTTTTCTCTGCTCACCCACTGATTTTTATCCCATTTTGTAGAAGTTATTCTGAGACTTCTGTCCTTCTCCAAATTTGTCTGAAACTGGAGGAATTCGGTTTATGAGGAGAGGACAGGCAGATGGATTGACGGAGAGGCTGCGTGGTCCCAGCAGTTCCAGCAACCACACTAAAGTCCTAAGGACAAGTTCCCTGAATAATTTAATACTGCTCCTTCCCCTGCCCTGAACACTGAAACAAAACATGCTTGGTTGTGATATAAAATTTTGCACTGCCTGTTTTCTCTCTGATGGTGAGGACCCCATTTTGAACTGACCTCAATTTTCACTTAATTAGTAACCTACTTTGTTGCTCTTTTAGAACATTTTTAGCTAATTCCTGGGGATTTTGCCTAATTCTGTCTTTTCATCATGAAACAAGCATTGTTTTAATGAAGATACTTCCCCTTTTGACAACAATGGCTATAGTAGTATTAACAAATACACAAAACATACAATCCTCAAAATTGTAAAGATGAACTGTACAGAGCCCAGTAATAGGGGTGTTTGAAGTGGTCCTAAAAATCCTTGCATTGAGAAAATCTTAATCCACATAGTAAAAGGACACTAAAGCAATACTTCCTGGAGTAGCAACTTCGTTTTCAGTAAATTTTTCTGCCACAGAAAACGCCACAGTGCTGCAGGCTGCCAGTCTGGTCACATCCTAGAACAGCAGTCACCCAACAGCTTGGTTTCTAATCTTACAAGCTATCTGAAGAGTTATCCAAGGATAACCTGCTCCAAGGGCAGGTTTACCAGAGGAAATCTACAACTTAAATGCTGCTTGCTCTCCTAGGGATGGAAAGAGATTTTTAAAAAATAAATCATAGATACTGTTTGCTAGTGTGGTGAAAAATGTATTACCTCAACCACTACCATGTCTCATTTCAAGATGATTCATAGGGGATTTTTTTGGAAAGTTTGTATTATGAATATTCCATCTACATTTGGACAGACAAAATTTTGTTTGAGTCTCTTCATTTGGCTTAGATTGACAGGATTCCTCTGTGCATTTTTATATCAATTCTTTCCAGCACTAAAAACTTTAGGTTCAACTTTGCAGGAAACTTCCTACACACATCTGTACCCACAGCCCTACATGGAGCATCATATGCAGAGATTTGGGACTGAAAATTACATCATTTGCATGCTTTTTCTGCTCCCACAAGAGGCCAGTGATTGTGTAAATTCCAGTCTTCAGTAATTCACCCCCACGGGACTGACGTGGCACACTGGCACATCTGCCAGACACCATCTGGAGGCTAAAAATCATAACTACAGATCTGCTGCCAGGACACCCCAAGACCTCTGATAGGAGCCTGGTACATTTGGATACCAACAAAATATCAAAACTCAACTGTTTCTCCGCTCAACGTTCACTGCAGGTGTGTCTGGCTACAAACTAGGGCAGGAATCCCCATGCACCTGCGCTGACAAAGGAGCTATTGGATGGAGTATGTTGATATATTAATATATTTAAATAAGTATATATTCATATATTACCACATTGATATAATAATACATAATATAGTAATATATCAGTATATTAATTCATCTATTAGTATGGGGTGGGGTATATTAACAACACAACTTGGGGCCATTATCCTCATTGCTGAATAAGTTGTTTAGGAGAGGAGATAGAAGAAAAGAAATCAGCTTTTTTACAGAGACCTAATCTTCAGAAATGCTCAGCACCAAGCATCTCCTTTTGTCATGTCTGGACAATCTGAGCAAGAACTCCAGTCCTAGCCCACAGTGAGCAGGAAGCTCAGTTTAGCCAGTAGCTCCAGTAAAGCTCAGAATATCCAAGAAGATGCCAAATCACACTGTTAAAAGGTCAATTTTGAAAGATTTTTGCAATCTTGACACTAGAGCTAGCTAGCTGCAGTGAGGGACTTACCACAGCAAGAGGCACCCAAAAGGGTCCTAGGAGAGAGATAATCATCCTCTGAAACTGTTTCAGAAAAATACCCTGGGGAGGAACTCTGCATGAGCACGAAGAGAAGCATTGAATTTTTATTAGCATCAGTTCAGGCTGAATAAAGCAGGCTTCCCAAATACATGGTGATAAAACATTTACACTGCATCACTGGGTTTTCTTCCAAAACCAGAAAAGCACTTAGAAGAGAAATGGCACAGAAAATTCAGCAGTGTTACAGGATGTAGAAGCTTCCTGAGAGTCTTCAACATTTTCTGACCCATTCTTCTCTTACAGGAGTGAAAGAAATACCAAGAAAGAAATACCAAGAAAGAAATACCAAGAAAGCAAAAGGTGGGCAAAACCTGGGGAGGGAGGCATCAGGAACAGGCAAGATAAAGGGAAGAATATTTGTAATGCATTCATCTGCTGCCAGTATCAGGATGTATCTCATCTTTCTGTTGCTTCCCACTTCCCCACAGAGTGGAGGGAGAGCTATATAAAGATCCAGAGATGCTACCCCAGCTCCTGAGAGCTGCCAGCACATTGGCTCTGTTCCTCCGCCGCCTCCTCCTTCGCAGCCACTCTGCAGCACTGACGGGAAGATTCTCCCTGCAAAGGAGAAAGAGGTGGTCCTCGAGGAACCAAAACTAGGTAATTTGTAAGGATGTTTCTAAATTATTGAGCAAGTTAAAAAAGGAGTTGCTATTTATTTCCTGTCATGAGCAAGTACGTTATCTGCATTGTTATGACCTTAGATCTCCAGCACGTTTTATTTCCTGGCTGTCAGGGCCCAAAACTCTTGAAAATTAATTTTACAAGAGCATCAAGACCACATTCCATCAAAGGATTTAAGTAACTGACAATTTTCTTTTGTTTCAAAGTCAATATTCAGCCTCTTAACTGTACACACCCATTTAGTGAGCAGGAAATAATGGTGCACAGTGGTGTTTTTATGCTCCGTGACTACATGACAACAAGTGCCTTGGAGTCAATCACCTCTGAAAATCACATAAACTGCAAACCAAGGTAATACAGCTGCTCTTGACACAGCACAGAATCACTGGATTTTCAGACAGCTGCCTTGAAGATTGTTTGTTTGAATAAATGGGTCATTAATGGTATTTTCTGCACAAGGTTTTAATGTGGAGCTTCCAAGCCCAATAAAGGTTGTACATTCACTGAGGTCTCCTTACCATTACCACACTCTTCACAGTACAATATACCTTAGGTGGCCAAAATGGGTAAAACGGCAGCAAAAATATTAGCTTTCATGCTCAAAACCTGTTTTACATCAGGAAGAAGATGACTGCACTGATTTTGTTGATGAGGATAACAAGATGAACTGGGCATTCCCTAGCCCTGGTTCCTACTAACTTCACCATGTGTAACCACATAGGTCTACAAAAAAGGAAGGTCAAAGAACTGTAAAATATATTCTGGATAAAAATGTCCACAGATCCCACTTTGTACAAGTGGAACCTGAGCCCTTTATGTCTGCAACCACCTTCCCTTTGTCTCTGTAAATACAGTGGAGAAAAAGCATATTAGCATTTTCTTTCCTCTTCCTTCCCAGTCTCCAGGACTCATCACACCCAGATGAATCATGAACTCCAAGTTGGACTGTAATTTTATATAAAATATATATTACAACAGAACTTCTGTGGTACAACTAGTTTCAAGAAGAAGCAGATACACTTTGTGATTATTAATTTATTCTAACATTTTTGAAGGGAAGAGATGGGGAGAGATATTGATATGTATGGCAGGTACTAACTGATATTTAAAACCTTTGGCATTACCATATGTGCCTGGAAATAACTGCCAGTGCTATTAGTTGCTGTCATTGATGACAGCATGTAAATTACTATCTCATCTGCATATACAATTAAAAAATTAGATGCCATATGTAAGAGCAGTTATTTATAGGTGTGGAATCAGAGAAAGAGTTCAAACTCCATCTTTATAATATATGTTCTCGTGAATCAAATCCTATTCACCATAAATCTTCATTACTGAGTGCCTCATCATAGGTTAAAAAAAAAATTTAAAATCACAATTAATATCTCCTAATATTGATTTTCCCCTGTGATGCACTGATTCAGTAATGCTCACATCAAGCCTCCTGACAGGATGTTAGAGCCACTGTCCACAAAACGTCTGTCAACTTTTGGAGCTCACTATGAACAAAACAAGGCAAGAAAAACCCGTCCCGCTGAAGGTCCGTCCACTGCATTCAATGAAGGCTTGATCTATTCCTACGAACAGCTGACCTAGATTCTCTGCTTGAATGAGAGCTTTTCCCAGCGTCAAGGCTGCTCAGAGTCACAAATTCATGTATCGTTTATCAAGAGAGATGGAGAAAAAAGAAAGAGGATAGAATCTTAAGGGAAAAACGACAGCATCCATTCGCTGCAAAAACTTTATCCATATCCCCACAAAGCACTCCCTAACACACTTCTGCTCTCACTGGGGAGTATGGAAAGGGCTGCAGCCCTCCTTACAGCACACGTGGCAGGCCAGGCAGCCACGGCTCCGTGGAGAGGCTGAGATGTGCCAAAGCTGTGGAGGACACGACCGCCCAGAGGGCGGCCAGAGCTGCTCCGGAGCCACCTGCAGCTTTCCGGCGGCTCGGAGGCAGCTCCTGCCCTGGGCTGCCGGCAGCGGGGCTGTGCTGGGTCAGGGCCTGCTGGTTCACCTCGTGCCAAGAGGAAATGAGCCAGCAAGGTCTGCTGAGCCCTACACCGCCAGGTCGTGGTGGGATCCAGCTGCAGACACAGCGCACATCCATCACCCCTGGGAAGCTAGGGAGGTTATGCCATGTCCCACTGGTGCCATGTCCTACTGGTGCCATGTCCCACTGGTGCCATAGCCTGACTGGCTATACCATGTCCTAATGAGGCAATGCCGTGTCCTACTGGTGAGCCATGCTGGACGCTTCTCCATCTGTCAATTCTCCAGCACATGGGAAGTCCATCCTGTGGCATTCAATAATGTAAAGATGCTGGTACATGGGCTCAGAGGGACAGAAAGGTGGGTCAGATCTGGGGAAAGGACTTTTCATTCTGGCTCTCTGCTGATCAATTTTGCTCTCATCCCCCTGAGATCTTATCAGGCCCCTCCAAGTGCCTTCTCAGTAATCTAGCCTATTAATCAATAATACTCACAAAACCAGTGATCTCTGAGGGCACTCTCCAGGAAATCCAAGGGTGTCCATCACTGTCAGGGATGCTACATTGACATCAGCCCTTGATGACTGCTGTCACTGTTGTCACTGATGCTGAGCTGCCCACAGAGAACAGTTCCAGGACCAGGCCAGCACGTGAACAGCAACCCCTCAGACAGGATGAGAAGGAGCTGGCAGGCAGGGGCAACTCTCTCATGTCCCCCCAAGGTACAGTTCCTACCCCAGAGCTATGTTGTGATGCTGGCCATGGGGTCATGGACAGGAGCACAGACTGAGTCTCTGGGGTGGGCAGGAGCCTCGCAGTCAAGGATGGTTTCCTTCAATACCAGAATGTTTCAATCTGCCCCACAAATGAAAGCTACATTCACATACACAGATTCAGGTCCACAGATCACAGAAATAATCTGCCCATTCTCCAGACATGAACATCCCAGACTGAGGCTGCAGAAGAGGATTTCTGCACATGTGGACCCTCACTGACTACACCACACAGGCACACCTTACACATCCAGCCCATGCAGAAGGCAAGTGACTGCTGTGGGCCACGCTGCCAGTGAGCATTGCCCATCCCCTCTCCTCTGAAACCTCCAGAGGGGCCGCCAAGAATCACAGAATCACAGAATATGCTGAGTTGGAAGGGACCCACAAGAATCATCGAGTCCAGTTTCTGGCCCTACACAGGACGTCCCCAAGAGTCTCATTGTGTGCTCAAGAGTACTGTCCAAAGAAGAGACTACAAGAGCTGTTTAACCACTTCTCAAATTCAGATCTGGTTCAGCAAATGCAAATACTCCATCAGGCAATGGGTTTTCCTCACCAATTTTTTTTTTTTTTTGCATGTAGGCAACATGCAAACTAGGTCAGTATTATTCCTACCAAAACACTTGCTCTGGGTGTTATTTTTAGGAAATCATGTGATGGTCTGACTTTTATTTATGAGCACACAGAAAGATCCACTGTATATTTTCCTGTCTGTCTTCTTTGGGATGGTTTGTTTTTTTGGTTCTTTGAGTAGGTTGCTGAGATCTCAGGCCTCTTTTTAAAAGGCAAAGCCAGACTCCATCCAAAGACCTTGCAGGTCACTTGCCTTGGCAGTCAATGAAACAAAGCACAGGCAGCAGTGAGAAAATCAAATCAGACAAGAGCATGGAGAAACTATGAAAAAGCAAGACAGTGATGCAGGTAACAAGGGATGAGGGTATGGAGCAGAAAATATGCCAGGGGGTTATGGGAGATGGGGAATCAGGCAGGGTTGGAAGGATAGAAAATGCATATCTTCACAACTCCTGAAAGAGTACACCCAAGACCTCAGCAACCAGACAAAAGTCAGCAGGAGAGCCCAGTTCAGTGAACAGAAAACGTCAAGAGATTCAAGTTTATTTTCTGAGAGCTCTTCTTACCTCCTTAGCACAAATAAAACAAATCAAGGAAACAAAATCTCGCACCAGCTTTTCATTCAGCAGGTTAATGGTCACAACCCTGACAGATATCCATTGACAAACAAGCCAAGGGAGAGGGCCTCTATAGTCAGGACCTTCTGTGTCCAGGTCACTGTTTGTCTGGCTTTCGCCTGGCCTGTCTGGGGAATCCAGAGTCTTAGCCCAGTGCTCAAGTCATCAGACTATTCAAGTTCTGAGGAGGTGAGCCATTCCACTAACTGCATGGCCAGTGTGAAGTGTACAGCTCTGTGGATAACCCAGATTGCTTTTGTAAGCAGAAAAAAGACACAGGAATACATAGTGTCCTTCCTCTCAAGTGATTGCAGACAATCTAAAACAGGCCAGTCAAGCAGCACACCAGCACTGTCTAATTCTCTTCACCAGCAGCAGAAGGAATTCAGAATGACTAGTTCAGGCCTTGATATGTGGATGTCACAGCAGATGAACCACAGCCTAAATTTCCAGAATTTAACCACAACAGAGAGTGTCAGAAACCAGTCTCCAGGCCCACAGGTCTTCTGACTTTCCACTCACATGGAAAAAACCAGATGTATATGATCTGTGAGGGCACAGGGTCAGCTGCATGGCTGATGAGTCACAGTTGTGATGGGCTGCAGATGTAGCAAAGGACCAGAAGAAGTTGCTTGCTGTGGTGAGTCGCCTCAGCAGGAGGGGAGTTCCACATGGAAGTTGTGCTTGCCCACTTCCCCAGGACACCACCACTAGCCCAGGCTTCTGCACAGCTGGGAAACACCTCTGGTTCTTGGCTTCAAAGCTGAGCAAGGAACATCAGAATTTGCTGCTGAGAGAATGAAAGCAAGGGGACAGGCTGCTCCTGCCACAGAAAAAGGGAAGGGATTGAGCTGCCTGGGAGAGTTTGGTGTTTGCTGACCCCTTTTCTGCCCCTGCTTCTGCCCAAGACCTGCTGTCCCAGAATTAGGGCTCTTTTGGGGTCTCAAGTGCCTCTTAGGCGATCCACAAAGACATTGCAGACACTAAAATTCATAAAAGTTGCATTCATCTATCCTTTGCAATTGATCTCAAACCCTGAAGCTCCCATCCCAGGTATCCTGTATCCCTCAGCTAACTGCTGATCCCATCTAGGTATTTGCAAAAAGAAACAAGAACTTCAAAAGAAGCAATACAGGCAGAGACAAAGACAAGTGGACCAGATCCAACTCAGCTTCCAAATTACAAATAACATTTCTTTCTACAGCAAGACCAGGGTGCCACAGAGCATTAGGTACACACTGCAGATGGAGCTACACAAATTACATCCTCCAGGCAAGGCCGGCAATGGCAGATTCTCCTGCAAACAGAAAAAGCACAAATGAACATGGAAAGGGCAGGCCCTCTTAAACATGGCAGAGCATGGGAACTCAGCTCCGTGTTTAAGGGGCAGAGAGCTAGAATGGTATTCAGGGATGCTCAGTGGTGTTGTAAGAATAGGGGACATATCCCAAAAGCTGGAATGGCTTGATTGATACAAGCTGGCTGGAGGGTTAGCCATGCATCACTGCCCCATCATCTAACATTGATATGCCACATGATTCTAAGATTGCTGCCAGGAAAACCAGTGGTTTGGGACAAACATCATGAGGACAGTTTCTCATACCCCAAATTTTCCATTTTTCTTTTCCATCCCTCACGTAATACTTGCACACAGGTCACTTCTGCTACCTGTAACCTGCAACACCTCACATGATGTTGCACTGAATTTTCTGCAACCATATTTTTTTGGGATCAATTAATCCACATACAATTTATGAATCACTGACACATGCATTCTCTATCTTATTGTTTAAATCAGCGAGCTAATACTGCCTTGAAAAAGAACTGAAAGCAACAATTATTCACTGCACTCATTAGTAGGAAAAACAGATTTCCAGCAATTTCAGTTACCCTCCTGAAATTATGCAGTTAGTGGTTGGTGCCAGAGTCCCTTTTAGCTCAAGAGCCTTTTGTAACAACAACAAACAATAGCTTCTTCTTCATTTATCTGGCTTCCCTTAAGAGGAAGAACTCATGTTACAAAGGAAGGGCTGCATAATCATGCCTTACTAGCTCAAGGTACACAGTACTTTCACAAGCATCTTAGAAAATTCAGTATTCACAACACCCAGGGAAGTTATGAGTGGCCCAAGGAAAACAGTCTGGTCTTGGTAACAGAAGAAGTACTAATGAGTGCAGGACAATAGGCACAGGCGGGCAGGCCAACAGAAAGCAGAAGGAGAAGTGTAATGGGAGCCAGGTTATCAGTGGTGCCGTAACAGGAGAGCTGGTGCAGGCCTGATCTGCAGCCCACCAGCACCATGCACGGGGTCTCTGAAGGTCACAGAACCACTCCAGAAGCTGAAGGTGTTGCATGAGAAATGCACCTCCCCTGTTCCTGCTAAACAGAAAGCACCAGTCCTCTCCTCCTCTCACCAAAGTGATGCTCCCCTCACTGTACATTTTCTCATGGGAATGTGCATGTGTCATTCCAGTACAAAGCTGATGAAAGAGCAAATTCAAGATCACATCAGACTCATTCTTAAAATATCCCTTCTTTTTTTCTTTTTTTTTACAAGCATGAAATGAAGACTTCATGTCTTTTTTAGAGAGGGTAATGTTTTATTTAAAATGGCCTGCCAGCGCCATGAATTTTACATGACAGAAGCTCCATCCCACAACATCTTTAAAGCTCTTCTTGTTAGTCACCAGAGCTCTGATCCTTCAGCCAGAAGATGTGGCACATCTCACCAGGAGCCCTGCTACAGGGTCTGACTAAGGCTGTTCATGGGCTTATCCATTCTCCCTACTGCCCACCCCTGAAACAGCCTGCCCTGAAGCATTGCCTTAGAGGAGACAGATCTGCTGCTTCAGCTCCTGCCTGCAATGTGTCCCACAGAAATGCCCCCACACACAGGCTGTTTGGAAAGACACAGATGTGAGCAGAGATTTGGCAGGTCTAGCAGAGCACTCTATCTGCTGCAAGGCCTCTGGAGGTCACAGATAAGCAAACTAAGGCAAGGGCAATGCTAAGGGCATAGATATACAAGCAAAACAAGCATGGCAGCAGGTCAGATGTATCTCTCCATGATTTTGTGTCTAGTGCAGAACTCAGCTGATTACTGTGGAGTTATATACTTGGCAATGAGTGTTCAGAAAGCCCAGCTTTTAGAGTAAACTGAACATATTCAACTCTCAATTAGCCATGGAAGATTAGCTCGTTGGGGATTAACTAGACACTCCCTCCCCATAGCAACCACAGTTACAGCACCACAGCACCACACACGGAACATAAGCCCCTTGGCTGTGCCCCACTTTCACCCCAGCAGGTTAAAGCTGTCCCCTCCTAGCACAAAAACTGGCATGTTTCTTACAATCCTTTCACCTGTAGAATACCTGAATAAGTTCTCATCCCCTAAATAACATATAGCCTGTACTAGCCAGGACTTGGTTTTATCTAGGTTACCTCATCCCACAGTTTCTTCAATGGCTGAAAGCCGACGATATTTACATGAACCAGCCAACACTAAAACAAGAACACACCACGTAGCCTGCAAAAGCTGTCCCAAGCATTAGGCAGCTGGTGTGTTGACACCGTGTCCTGTGTGCTGAGTAATAATGTCTCACTGTTCCTTTGTGCTCCCTTACCCATCTCTTTCCATCTGTTGTTCCTTGGCATCCACTTAGATCATATGCTGCTGAAAGCAGGGCTTTCTGTTAGCACCTAGGAGATAATCTGACAGGGAACCACAAAAACCAGTCTGATTGATTCACATGAGTAATTAATTAGTGAACTGGAGTCAGCATTGTACAAGCACGTGTTTGAATGGGTTAAACATGGTGTGTCTGGATGGAAAACGTGACTCAGAGGTGTTACTAACATCATTCTTTCTCATGTCCATAAACCTAAGTAAGAAATGGGAGAAATGGAGTGGGTAGAAAAAGACAGCAGGCTGGCGGGCAAGCATGTCTCAAATACAAATGCACTGAATTACGGGTACATAGATCAGATGCTGAGAAGAGCAGAGCATTTGCAACACCTACACACAGCCCCATTTCTTCTCTTATAGCTATTAACTTTGCATGCTTCTCCTTTTTGTTTTTGCTTCATCTTTTACATACATAGCCCAAGACTTGGATCTTATCTTCACGTATCCCAGCGACTTCCTGGCATATCATGTGCACACACAGCTACACCCACACGCCAAGGCATCTCTGTCCCTGCCTTCTGTACGTGATGATAGTGCAACTACAGCGGTCACCAGGACAACAGGCACAGCCTGTCAAACTGATAAGAAGTTGGTTGGTTGGGTTCATGCTCTGAAAGAGAGCAAGACGGGCAATGAATGTAATACACAGCAGTGAACTGCAAATGACTTTTGGTTCTCCCCTTAGGGAGCTGAAATGAGAATGAACATGAGAGTGACAAAGAAAGAAGAGTCTGAAGAAGCTTGCTGTTTAACTTTTAAAGCCCACAGTTAATGGGAAATGGAAAGAGTCAAGTAAGACACAGGATTGGAGCTCAGACAAGGGCCTTATCACAGTAAAGGCAGAGGTTTTGAGCCCACATAGTCCTAAATTTCCAAAAGTGGCCAAAGCTACTGTCATGCCAATGGGCTCAGAGGTTGTCACTGCTGGACACCAAAACGGGGGGCAACTAAGAGAAGCATTTACGATTGTCTCTCACTAACAGCAGCCAGGACTGCTATGGGACTGTCCTACCTCAGGCCAACACCCAAAATGTCTCTTGGCTGCATCTGAACTCACTGCAGGAGGAGGAAGCTTTCTCTTCCCACAACAGCCCCACCAAACAGTGCTGAGCTGAATCCAGAACAAGAGTCAAGAAAACTATTTTGCCAAACAGGCATTTGGTAGATATGGAAGTCAAGTTGTACATCCAAACTTTTGAATGCCGCCAAAACTCCAGGAAGCACAGAACTGGTATCTCTCATGTTCAGTCTTACAACTTCAAAGTCCACAGTCTGACCATTTTGCCAGTGTAGAAAAAGATATGAAAGAGTCTGAAAAGAAAACAAGTTGTAACTCAAAGTGAAGTTCATTTTATCATGTTATCTATAGCCTGTGGCAGGAGTAATTCATCAAAGTGGTAAAGCCTTGTCACAACAAAAAGGAACTGTGCATATCCAGGTGAAGTACAAGAACTCTGGTAAGACTATCCTTCTGAAGCTGATAAGAAACACTGTCCTGTCTCTTTGAGAGATACTCACAGATACAGCAGGGCTTCAACCAAAGCAAGGCTTGCATTAGCTGAGTTCACAAAATAAGGTCTGAATATCCAGGTCACATTGGCCAAGATCTAATCTAAATGGGAACAGGGAAGCAATACAAATGCCAGCAGACAACAGCCAGAGATAAAGGGGTAGGTGATGGTTAAAGGTCTCATCCCCACCGTTGCTCCTCACTCCTTCCTAAACACAGAGGAAGAACTCGAATATCTGTATCCTGTCTCTCTGTGAATTCTCTTGATGGAAAGGTGCCCCAGCATTCAGACACACTCTCCATCCTCTAGCCTGCATATTAGGGAGAGGGGAACTGGAAGCCAGCTGCACAAATGTCTCTGTTTTGGCTGGGGATGAGATACGCACTGCTCCAACACTTTCAAGGCCTTTCTATGCTCAACAGACCAATGCCAAGAAACAGAAAAATGTCATCAAGGCCATATAGTTTGGTTTCTTGCATTTGTTTTGCATCTCACTCAACACAGGCAGGCACAATGCAGGGAAACAAAGAGGCCTTTCTCAGCAAGCAGTGTGGCGTGCACTGCTGGGTCACCTCAGGCGGCTGTCTGTCTGCCCAGTCCCCTTTACCCTGTTCTGATTGTAGCTGCATCCTTTCTGTATCAAGATGTCAATACTTAATGTACGTTCACCTTTACCCCCAGCCACACACTGTTTCTGCTTAGCTAATGCTTTTCTTGGCAGGCTCAGCCAGGCAAGTCAGAGTTCAGCTCGCACCCCGATCAGCTGAAGCACAGATGACTGGCTCTGGGAAATGCTGCAGAGACACGGCCAAAATGAACTGAAGTCGCTTACAAGAAGCTGCAAATTGCCCTGTGTTGGTAGTCAGCCAGTTTGGTTCCAGCCCATGACCGGGCACCCAGCCACAGTGAAAGGACAAATCAAAATAAACAAACCAGAAGTTTCTTCTAGGGACATATTATGAAGAGATTTTCAAAGCAGGATTTAAGAACAGAATACTGCCTGTCCATGCCTTAGCAGCATGGGCAGCACAATGACAGCCCCTCTAAGAAGCTTTAAATGCAGTCAGTGCCAGTGGGAAATGAACAAGATAAAAGACACAGAACAAGAGTTAAGACACATGAGGCTTTTCACAGCTCTGGCACAGCTCTCCCATGCAAGCAAAGCATACCAAGCTTTCAAAAGTGGTCGGAGCAAATGGCTGAAGCTTAGCTGGTCCTGAGTACAGGCTCAAGACTTTGACTTTGTTTTATCTGATATTTGTATTTATTTGTTGAGAAGCAGTCATTAGTTATCCCTCTATGAAAGAGACCGCTGCGGCAAACCCATGACTAGCAACTCTCCTTTGATTCACATGTTCTCATTAGCAGGTTTTTGAAGAATATATTGCACAGCCTTTTGAGCAGAGTCCACAGACGTAGGGGAGACAGACCTCCCCAACACTGATCCTGTCTTCCAAAGAACTCTCAGCAGACACACACAGGTTGGAATCCGTACGGGACACACAACACTCTTTGTAGATCCAGAGCACGATAGTTAAACAGGCAAAAATCAGGCAAACCTGCCACAACCCAAAGCAATCTACAGAGCTGCCTTTAAGACCTTTGCTAGGGTTAAGAAAAACCCTGAGTAGTTCACTCCGGAGAAGGGCATAAGGAGGTTTGTGCTGACTCTCAAGCAATGTAGCCAGCAGGCTGGGACTTGGCAGCCCCCCTGGTTTGCCGGTTTCCCTGCTGCTCCAGGCCGAGTGAGCCGTGAGAGATCCGCCTGCACACACCACAGCCTGAGCCCCCCGTGCACCAGAGGTCGCACAGAGAGGGGCAAGGTGCAGGGGACAAGCTGTTCACCCTCCTGCCCACCCCAGTGTTTTTCAGGGTGCACAATTCCGTAGCTCAGGACTCTCTGCAGAGGAAGCGGTGGGACTCCCTCACATCTGTGAGAGAACCAATTTCAGGCTTCATCTGTATGACTCAGCTGTTTGCAGTCTCTGTGGGAGCAGCAGTGGCACTGAGATTCACAATTCGTTATCTATAAAAGAAAAAGAAGTTTTCTCAAATGTCTGCTAGTAAACATCCTTCAGAGCACACAGACCCACACAGAGACTTACCCTCACAGCAGACAGACAGAGCTATCAAAACCCTTTGTCACAGCACTCCTTGTCTCAGTGCCCCAGGAAAAAAAAAAAAAAGGCAAGTAGGGAAAGTAAGGGCTTCCTTTAGACACAGTAGGTGCAACTAAAAGAACCGGTTATCTACTAACTAAAAATAACCATTTATAAGCATATGCCTCTGAAGACAAAAGTATTATATCTATATGTTCATAATCAGGGATAAGTGCACAAAGCCACTGCCTCTCTGAGTTAACCCAGCACATTATCCACTGGTATAAAATGCTGCATCTCCATGGACTTGAACGAGCTCATGTGCATTTACATATGGCCTTCAAGATCCCACCTGCACCCACACACCCTTCCTAACTTCATCTAGAAGAGATTATTCATCCATCCATCACCTGGTCGTCCACTCATCTGTCAAATGTCTGTGCTGGTTTCAGGAGGGGTAGAGTTAATTTTCTTCACAGTGGCTAGTACAGGGCTATGTTTTGGATGTGCAAACAATCAGAAATGAGGGGAGCTGTGTATTTATTACACATTTCTGAATAAGTCATGCCAGATATCTAGGACAAACAATACATTAAGCCCTAAAGAACCCTTTGAAAGCTCTTTGTCTGCTGGAGACAACAATGAAAAAGTAACATGATAGAAGGGGAACAGTAAATCATTCATGAGAATTATTAAAAACTAACTGTGGGTGAGATGCAGCAAAACAATGCTGAAAACAGCCAGTGTATTTTTTGAGTATCTCATCTTTTAGAGGGTGGAGACACTTTTAAGAAGTCCTGCTCTGTGTTCTTTAGTGCAAAGAACATATACCAGAGATAAAATCCATGGAGAACTGTACAACCACAAGTTGCAGCTTTTGCAGATGCCTCATGTCTACATCAGGCACTGAAGCAAAAATGCTACTGTGTTTGAAATTACTTGTGCAGACAAGGCTTAAGAAAAAGGCATCTTAAGGACACTGGTGAAATAAGTATAAAATAGACTAAGTGCTGAATAATGTTTTATACCAGATCTCACTTACGTGCACACAATCATTTTGGAATCCTAAAATCAAGTTCTGAAAGAATTACAGTGCCAAAATGTTTACAGCTACCACATAATGTAATTCAGTTGTTGGTGCCATAGTTTCCCAGATGAGTGTGGTAGCCACAAATCATGTCACCAGCAACATTTATTTTAGATCACTTCGATTCTATGAAAAGGCCTGTTTCAGGAAAGCTTGTATCCTAAGACTATCCCAAGTAAAAAGCTCAAAAACAATCAATGTGGATAAGATTTTGTTTCTTCAAATAACATTCTTGAGCTTCAAGGGAAAATTCAGCACCCATTATGCCTTTGAGCCTTCATTGGCCCAGCTATGTGTCTTAAGAACTCTTGAAAAACTGATTTTGGAAACAATTCAAGGCAGTAAAATCCTTCTAAGAAAGTTCTGCCTTCAGTGTCTCCTGGGTCATTCTCAAAAACAGAAGTCTACATTAGGTCAATAAAATCATGCTAGACTTTACAGTGAACACTTTTCTACCTGGATTCATATTCAAGGATATTTTTAGCCTCCATTTAAACAAACAAGATTTATGCAATGGTGATATGTGTGTTCATGTGTGAGTATGCACCTGTCTGCCTCTTCAGCTCCATTTACCTGTTTCTGAACACCCTGGATAATTCCAAATACAGTGACATTCACAGGTAGAGTGACACATTATTAGTGCTTCAGATCAGCTTTTATTAGGTGCCAAAGAATCCCCATAGGCCAAAACCAGACGTAATTTATTACACCACTCTTGGAAACCATGTGTGTTATTAGCTGTTTTAATATTTCTACCAGTCTATGTAATACCCTAAGCATACATAACATTTGGCATATGGAAAAATATACGACAAAGTTTCAGCCTCTATATTCTTATTTCAAGTACCACGCCCCCTGCTTTGTTTTGCAGTTTGGCAAATAATTTACTTTAGTAATATAAATATTTGAGCTGCAAACCACCAGAGCATTCAAAGCCCTTGGCACTTCATGGCAGTCGTGTATTATATGCTTCATTATAAAAGGTAATCCCTGTGTTTTTATTAAGAAGCTGGCACCAGCTGCACTCAAGCTGGTGGCAAAACATACCAAACAAGCAGCAAATTCTCAACCATGATATACAAATTCAACATTATCCACTAAGACTTGTATCTCCCTGCAAAATACTTTCAATGTTGCAAAAGAGGTCACTCTTAAGGGATGTAAAATCAGACCTTGGAGAAAAAAATGTGTCCTGTGATGTGTCAGTCTGTTTCCAAAGGCACTGCTCTGTTCATCCAGCCAAGCAACACCTTCAAAGGTTTTGTTTTGGAGAACATGAAGATTTTCCTTTGTTCAAAACAGTCTTTTCCTTTGCTTTCAGAACAGGGACACCTTCTCCTCTTCCTCCATCTCCCAGCAGAAGCACAAATGGAATCCCTACTTGGGCCTCAGTACTGCCCTCAAACCCCAGCAGTGCCCTCATACTGCTCTAAATCTTTAAAGCAAAGAAACTCCTCCGTGCTCAAATGAACAGAACAGATGAGCAAAACTTGTTGCATCCAGTAGTGCAGACCCCTGGAAAGAAGCTCAGCAGCCACATTTCTGCTCACAGGAGAAGGGCTTCGAGAACACTTAAGATCTCCAGGGTCTCCCCAGACCGGGAGGAGGTTTGGAGATCAGGTCTCAATACCAGGGGCTACCACGCCTTGCCCTTAGGAGAAGTAGAAAGCCAATAGTTAACTCTGAGCACTCATTACTCTTTTATACTACCTGGAATTAACTTCTGCTGGCAAATCAATACTGATAATCACAGCACTCGTTGCCAGACCATCAGAAGCCAAAGAAAAAGGATGAAAGAGGATTGGTCTGTGGAGGTGTTGGAAAAGTATGCGACAGCTGCACAGGACCTGAGCAATTTCTTTAATGAAATGGAAAGTTTAAATTGCTAAAATGATACTGGAAGAGAGATTTAACTTAACACTCGGGCAGATTTTGATGTCTGAAGCTTGGCCATGTCAAGTAGCAGGGAAATGTAAATGCAGTGGTTACTAATGGGCATAATGAAGAGGCAGGTAGCTTTGACAGCATGTTCTCAGCTGGAAGCTGTATTCCCAGGGACTCCTTATCTTCCACATCCACTTCTTTCAGCAACCATATAAATGTGGCAGGCAGATTTGCCAACCACAGGCATGCAGCTGCTGGATAATGCTAGTGGTTGCCAGGTAGGCCCATAGCCAAAGCTGCTACCTGGACAAAGTGAGGAAACCTGGCTTCCCTGATTCCTATCACCAGCACTTCCACCTACTGCTGAGACACACAGAGAAAAGACAGGTCTCCAAGGCAAGGACTTCACTGCTATCAAACACTGGCTTATATTCTGCAGAGAGGTTGTTTGCCTCTCCTTGCTGAGGCAACTCCCTTACATAGGCAGACACACACTGGAAGAGAAAGAGGGAGGGTAGAGGGAACCTCACTGTGTCTATTGAGATGACAACAAGAGATTTGGGGCAGAGCTTACCTTGTGCTGTCAGCTGACACTGAGCCCTTGCAGGGCACTCAGAGCTGAACACTAGCTGAGAGATTTTACCATTTCTTCATAGTAATAGAAGCAACAGAAATAACTACCATAAATAATGGCTATATGTGTATCTAACCTCATACACTTGCTCTCCTTTTTTACCCTGTTTATTAATTCCTGAACTGCTAATAATAGCTAACAGGAATGATGGTGCTACAGAGCATGGGAAGGAAAGCACAAAGTGAGTCTCCCCAGGACGACCAGTGAGGTGCCAGACAGCAACGACTGTGGAGCTCCTGAACAGTAAAACCACAACTAACCTCTGCCCTTGCCACTAATCAATGTCTAGTGTCAATCCCAATGGATTTTGAACCCATCCTTTCCTAAAGGCTACATATTCCAAACTGGCATGTAAATAATTAAACTTTCTCTCCACATTGTCAAGACAGGAAAAAGAAAGGCTATTGCTATTCCACATAGCTATAGATAATCCTGGCCCTCCTTCCATCTCCTGAAATTGCAGCCAAAGCTGTGAAGCCAGCCCAGTGAGGAATCCCTTACTCAGGTGCTGATGTTCCTGCCTGCACCGGGAGAAATAAGAGCTCTGAGGCAGCCACTGGGAGATAACACACACAGCAGGGACAAAGCTTTCTGCAAGGCCAAGGTTACCGAGCAGGTATTGAATTAGGGTTATGTTTACAGCCAGCCACATCACTGATACAGGACAAACTTGCCTAGTAAACCACAGACAGGACACCAAGTTGCCAATCAGAGATAAAATGACACATCATAACTGTTCAGATTACAACACCAGTTTCTGAAGATTTTAAATATGTTAAGGATATTAATAGGGTTTTTATTTTGCTGCGTTATCACAGTCATTGACTCTCTGTTATTTCTAATAAAAACTTGCTAAGGCAACACAGAACAAACTTTGTTTGTTCTTTGATTGTTCAAGGCTGAACTAAGCAATAATAAAGCATTTCTGTGATAAGGAAATGCACCCTAAATTCAACTGAGGGAAATTTCCTATTCTTAGACATGAAACCACTTGCAAAACCTGACTTACTAAAGCCATTTAAAATGTCATAAATACAAAGGTATACACAAAATCTGCTTAATTTCTGTCAATAAAGTGCAAAGCACATGAACGATGTGTATTTTGAAGGTCACACAAGCAATGTGAACTATGAACTTCAGGGTTCATGAAACCATGATATTTTAAAGTGGGAGGAGAGAAAATTTTTTTCTGTGTTGTCCATGCCATGAAATATTAAAATTAACAAACTGTAAATATCAAGATTCACTAAAAATATTTGGGATCTAACATTCAATATTAATGAATTTTCTGCTGAGGAAAAATCAACAACTGGGCACCATGAAGTCAGTAAACCATAATTGTAGTCTGAGTTGCATAATCCAGGAGAATGTCATACGATTTCATCTGGATGGGACCTGTTTTTCGCAGAAGAAACGCCATCTTAAAAGGCACCTCTCTAACTTACATCAGTTTATATAGTGTATATATATATATATATATATATAACAGTATCTTTCTTTATGCTACTAATCCTAACTGTTCAGTTATTCATTAGGGCAAATAGCAGCAAATCCAGGGTCTCTTTCCCAGCAGTTCACTAAAGTGGTGTTGGGAACAGCATGTTTTAACACTCCTGATTTATTAAACCCCTAGGTGTAGTAATATGAAGCTAAAGCCACAGACAGGAGGCATTTAGCAAGTTATATGTGCCACATATTTTCACAGGAAAGGGTTTCCTGCTGTGCTTTTCTTGCCTCCCACTTTTTAATGACTTTTTCTCCCTCATGGTAACTGCCAAGCCTCACATATTTGGGGGCTTCCTCATTTTGTCCTAATACTCTCTCTTGTTTCAGAAAGTGTTGCTGTGTATTTATCAAGGAGACATTTAACATATCCTGAAGAATCTTTACCTTTTTCAAATGCAGATAGTGAAGTCCAAGACAAACTTACATGATGGACTCTCCATCCCTGGAATGTCCAAGGCCAGGCTGGATGTGGCTTTCAGTAATCTGGTCTGATGGAAGGTGTCCTTGCTCATGGTGAGGGGTTAGAACTGGATGATCTTTAAGGTTCCTTCCAACCCAAACCATTCCATGATGCTTTCCAGGACAGTGTCCTGGCTACAAAGAGCATCTCTTCCATAGGCTGGAAGGAGACATGCAGCAAGGGCCATCATGTAGGAGGGTCTTGTTAGAAAGCATCAAGATGTGCACATTTAGCTCTGGTTGCTCCAGCTGAGGGAACAAGATTCTTTGTGGTTGTTGCTGTGTGCCACTGAAGTGTCCATAACAGTAACCCAGCTTTTGTGACTTCTAAGAAAGCCTCATTTATCAGTCACCTTCCTGAGTGCAGTTCTTCCACATACCAGACTAAAAACATGTAGCATGTATTTCATGTACTTCAAGGTTCAACAGGAGGGATGTTTTCTCTGACCACATCAACGTGATATCAAAGTCAGCCAGGAAAGCTACGCATCGAAACTAACTTCAGGCAGGAAGAGATTTAGTGTATGTAACATTATTTAATGTCACTACCAGTTTTATTGTCACTGCCTCTCTGTTCCTCTGTACTCCCACAGAGACATCAAGGAGCTTTACAACATTACTCAGTAAAACAGTGACAGGAACTGAGGAGCATTGTTCTGCTGGGGAGTTTATAGGGGTAAGAGAGCTGGTTACCCACTCAATTTATAAAGTCAGAAAAAAAGTTCTTTGCACTCGAACATTACTGACATTCCAAAATACCCAAAACGTAATTCCTGGAATACAGGAATGGTGAAGATGGACAAAGATGGGAAAGAATAGAAAACAGGGAAGAAAGGACTTTTGCTTTTTACATGAAAATAAATCTAGACGCGTTTCATCCAGGATCACAATTCGGCTACACAGGGCTGGCAACATTTTCCACTAAGGACAGAGTACGTGCCTATGACAATTGTGTCACCCTTTGTAAGGCAGCCCAGAGCCACCCAACGCTGAGTCTTTATGACACTGGAGGTAAATAACAGGCTCTTTCCCACACCTTGAAAGCCGGCTGTGCAGGAAAAACACAACTTATTCAGCAACTTAATTGCTTTAAATTGTTTGGAAGATGACTTGTAACATAGTTGCTGTGATGTCAAGCCTTGGGTCAGTGCCCTTCAGGCAGTGGCTCGCTCGCCCGGGGCACACACCGCACAGGACGGAGAGGCCGGCGGGGGCTGAGGGCGCTCCCGGTCTCCCCGACCGCTCAGAGCGGCCCCGCCGCACCGGCCCGGCGCGCGCAGCCCCGGCCTCCCGGCCGCGCGCTCTCTCGCGAGACTCGGTCGCTGTAGACGCGATGTCCTTTGGGGCACTGGGAGGGGGAGGGCACGGGG
>VZRZ01006689.1:56770-69117 GCA_013398175.1 Climacteris rufus | reverse complement strand
TGTGGGGGGGGGGGGGAAAGGGAGGAGGAGGAGGAGGAGGAAGGAGCGACCAGCTCGGTGCGGGTGCATCCAAAGCGTTGCTTGGAATGAGGGAGGGAATCTTAGAGAGGGTTGGGGATGGGAGTTTGGGTGGTGATGTTGTTGGAAATATGGGAAAGGGTGGTGGGAAGCAACAGAAAAATCCTGGGAATGCTTGGATGGAGCTGGAACAGCAAAGGGGAAACCTTGGAGCTGAGAAAGCGGGAACAAATCCCAAAATTTGGGGGTGTAAATTTGGGCACTGCTCCTGCTGGAATTTTGGGACAGGACAGCAGGAAGCGGCAGAAGAATCTCGGGAATGCTTGGATGGAACTGGAACAGCCGAGGGAAAAGGGAAACCTTGGAGCTGAGAAAGCTGGGAAAGAGCTTGGAAAAATGCTTGGAAAGAGGAAACAAAACCTAGAGAAGGTTTTGGGATGGGAATTTGGGTGGTGATGCCATTGGAATTTTGGGAAAGGGTGGTGGGAAGCAGTGGAAAAATCCTGGGAATGCTTCAATGGAACAGGAACAGCCAAAGGAAAAGGGAAACCTAGGAGCTGGGAACAATGCCTTGGGAATTCGCTGGAATGTGCCAGTGCTTCCTAAGGATCCCACAGGCTCATCCCGGCGGGTCTGGATGTGCCAGGAGGAGCTGGAGCCCGGACACGCAGCCAAATCCCGGGAAAAGGGGATCCTTGGTGCCGGGACTGCTGGAATTTCAGGGCGGGAGTCGGGAAAACAGAGGGGAAAAGTTGGGATCGTCCCACTCTGGAGCCAAATCCCGGTTTTTGGTGCCTACAGGAGAAATTCGGGATGAAGGCAATTCCTCAGCCCATTCCTGAGTTTTCCATGGATGGAAAAGTGCAGGATAATTCCTGTAGGGAATGAACTCCCAGCTCCTCCTCTCCCGGCACCATTCCTTGGATCAGTAGGATCCAGCCAGATCAGCCTCCAGGAAGAGACCCTGGAGATGGGATATTCCCATCCATGTCATTCCCACCTTTTCTGCTTCCACGTTTCCCAGGTTTTCCAGCCACCACGGTGCTCCAGGATGGGTTTTAGGGGGAGAATTCCAGTTGGGAATGAGGTGAGGATGGAAAATTCCTCTCCCGGCAGAGACAGATCCCATAAAAAATCCCCCTTGAAGAGGCCTTGGGGACGCTCCCAAAATCCTCAGGAATCTCCGAGGGCGCCGAGGGAACGAGATCAGCTCCCATTGGAATGTTTGATCCCAGGAATGGGACAGGCTCCCATTGGAATGTTGATCCAAGGGAATGGGATCAGCTCCTGTTGGAATGTCTGGCCCAAGGAATGGGATCAACTCCCACCGGAATATTTGATCCAGGGAATGGGATTGGGTCCCGTTGGAATGTTTGATCCAAGGAACAGGATCGGCTCCCACTGGAATGTTTGATCCAGGGAACAGGATTGGCTCTCATTGGAATGTTTGGTCCAAGGAATGGGATCAGCTCCTGGCTGGAATGTCTGACCTGTGCGAACAGGATCAGCTCCTGTTTGGAATGTTTGATCCTGGGAATGGGATCGGCTCCCGTTGGAATGTTTGATCCAGGGAACAGGAGAAATCGCAAGGGAAACTTCTGATTCCCAGGATACCTGGGAGTCCTGGGAATTCTGGGCACCTCCAGCTTCTTAATCGGGATCCAGTCCCACTTCCAGATGGGAATCCTTTCCAGTTCCAGAGGTTCTGCTGGTTTGATCCCAAAAATAACTCCCATTCCTCCAATAACTGCATTCCAAAGGTTTTCCCAGCTGGCTCCAATTGTGCTTCCAATGGGAGCCGCCGGGATCATCGGCATTTCCCAGGATAATCCCGGAGGATTGGAATTGGGCTGGAGGAACAGGAATTGGAGCAGCTCTGGAGGAATTCCAGAGGCTTTTTTCCCAGAATTCCTTGTACCGGCAGGAGCGGGATGTTGGGAATTCCTTGTCCCAGCGGGATGATGGAGAAGAGCAGAATTCCAGGACCTGGAAGTTGGATTGATCCCACCAGGATGCAGCCAAGGTCTCATCCATTATGATCCATGGAGACAGGAGGGGGAGCAGAACTGGGAATTCCAGCCTTCCAGGGATTTCCGGGAATCTGAATCCAGCTGGAATTGGGGCCGTTTTCCCACCTGGAATTCTCCCTGATCCCTCACAGATCCCAGACATTGGATTCTCCTCCATGATCCCATTGGGAAAGGGGGAGCTGGAAAAAATTCCAGCACCCTGGCTCCGAGCTTGGGATGAGTTCCAGGTAAAACGAGGTCGTTTTGATCCCAAATCCAGGATTTTCTGGGACATTCCCGGCTTAAAACAGCTGGATTTCTCCAGCAGCTCTTCCCTTTGTCTGATGGATGTTCTCCCAAAAAAACAATGGATTTATAGGGAAGTTGCTTCTGTATATCTCAATTAACCGGGATTTTGGGATGCTCCCGAATCTCCGGAGCCACGAGAGGTGAAGCTTTTCCAGCAGAATTCCAGGATCCAGCTGGAGCAGCGGAGAGCACTCAGGAAACTCTTCTTGGGCTGTGGAAACGCTTGGAAAACTGAATCCCAAGGAAAAATCTTTGGCTCCCATGGAATTCTTCCACAGATCCATGAGTGGAACGGGAGATCAGGATTGTCTTCCAGCGTTCTGGATGAGTTGGGAATTCTGACCTTAGGAGAGCTTTTTGGACCCAAAATTCCAGCTGGAATCCCGAGGGAACACTGAACATTCCCATGGTTATCCTGATCCCACCCCCTCGGAGAGGTGGGACTGTCAGATCCATTGGGAATGCCGAGGAATTGCAGCATCCTTGGCTTTTCCAACAGGATCATTCCAGACATGTTGGAATTCCAGGCAGGAAAAAAAGCCAGAAGATATCTGCTGGACCTCGGAGATCCCAAAGTTTTCCTGGAAAAGGTTGGGAATTACTTACTCATCCGGCTTAGGGAGCGCGTTCCGGTTCATGGGAATCTGCTCCGTCCAGGGAATCTGCTCCGCCATTCCCGGCTGCCCAAACTGGGGATCTGGGACCCCCAGCTCCAGCTCCGGAATTCCTGCCAGGAAAACAGGGCGGGAGAAGGGAAGGTGAGGCCTTGGAGCCAGCTCAGCATTCTCAAAAATCCCGAAAAAATCCCTAAAGGAATGCCAAGATTCCCACTATGGCTCCTTGAAGCCCAAATTTAGGGATACTGGGTGTGGATTCCCAAACTGGGTGAAAATCTGGGAATTTGGCCTTTTCCAGCACTTTTTCCAGAGAGAATTCCAAAATTGAGGTTTCTGCTCCAAGGGGAATTGTCCCTATCCAAGATTTTAACTGGAAATGGATCCCAAATGCAGGAGCATGGAGGGGTGGGCACGGGAATCCACATCCAGCACATCCCGAAATCCCGGATTTCTGAGAGAAAGTCCGGTGATTCATGTGGGAAGAGGTTTCTTTTCCCAAGAAATCCCATTTTTTCCATGAAAACTTCCATGCTTCCCCATTCCCAGTGGCTTTCCCATTATCCCAAGGAGCCAGTGGCTCCGTGTCCTGTGGGGTTTGTTCCAAACCTTTCCAAATATTTCTCTAATTCTGGGAATTCCTTAAAAATATCCCTAAGGTGGCTTGGGAAGAGGCGGATCCCACCCCAGAGGCGCCGGGTGAATCCCTCCTCAAGGAAATCATGGAATCACGGAATTCCAGACTGGGATTCTTAAGGATCATCCCATTCCACCTTCCCCCCTATCCCAGGTTGTTCCAAGCTCCATCCAACCTTTCCTTGGACAATTCCAGGGGATGGAGCAGCCACAGCTTCCCTGGGAATCCTGTCCCAAAATCATGGAATCATGGACTGGAATATTCCGACTTGGAAAGAACCCACAGGGATCATCCAAGGAGCCCAATTCCTGAAGTCAGAGTGGGATCGGAAAAGCGGGAAAACTCTCGGGAAAAGCTCCCAAAACCCAAGATCTTCCCGGAATTCCGAGGGCATTGTGATGTCATCAATCCACAACCCTTTGGAATGCAGGAATGCCGGGAGTTTTCCCGGCAGTGATTCCAGCAGGGATGGACAAGGCTGCCGGGGCTCTTCCCAACATTCCAGCTGTGCTCCACATGGATAATTCCCATGGATAACAAAGCTGAGCCAGGGAAACCCGAACCTCCCCCAACCCTTGGAAAAGGATGGAATTTCTTCCTCCTCCATCCCTGGGAACTGGGATGGGCAGGAATATTTTTTTTCCACTTGGGAAGAGAGAACACCTCGGAATTCCAATGCTGGAGCCATGAATCACATGGAATTCCATGGAAAACCTCAGGAAAACCTGGGGAGGTGCCACGTACCCGTATCTGGTGGGAAGGGATTGGGAGCATTCCCGGTGCCTCTTCCCGGCTGGGCCGGGCCCCGGGCGTGGGGGCTGCTCCCGGTGCTCCCGGGAATGGGCGGTGGCCGGAGCGGGGATGGATCCATGGGATCGCAGAAGTCGAAGGGAGCGCGGGAAGCGGGAATGCCCTGGGAGCCGCTCAGCGCTGGAAAAGAGGCCGGGAAAGGGAGGGAAAAGGGGGAGAGGGTGAGTGAATCCTGAGGGGAATTCTGGTGGGAAGGGAGGAGGAGGTCGGTGGAATTCCTGAGGGAAGAGAGGGAGGGGGTTTGGATGAGGAGGGAAAGGGGAAATGGGGAGAAAGGGCAAAGGGGAAAAGGAGGAAGGGGGGAAAGGGGGAAAGGGGAAGGGGCAAGGCAAGGTGAAGAAGGAAAAAGGAAAAGGGAAAAACGAAAAAGGAAAAAAGAAAGGGAAAGGGGAAAAGAAAAGGGAAAAGGAAAAAGGAAAAACAGAAAAGGGAAAAGGGAAATGGGAAATGGGGAAAAGGAAAAGGGGAAAAGGGAAAAAGGGAAAGGTACAAAGGAAAAAGTAGAAAGGAAAAAGGGGAAAGAAAAAGGAAAGGGGAAGGGGAAAGGAAAAAGGAAAAAGGAAAAGGATATTTGGGAATCCATGACCCCATTCCAAACATTCCCACTGGAAGGGGATTCCCTCGGCTTCGAAGGGAATAAGCTCCGAATTACATCAGGGCATTGGATATTGGGAAGGCATTCCCAGCTGTGCTGGAATTCCCAGGGAAGCTGTGGCTGCCCCTGGATCCCTGGGAGTGTCCAAGGAAAGGCTGGAGCCACCTGGGATAGTGGGAGGTGTTCCTGGGAGGAGCTTCCAACCCAAACCACTCTGGGATAAAGGACACTGGAAATCCATTTCGAGGGATTTTGATGGAAAATGGGGATGGAAAAGGGAGGAAAAGGGAAGGCAGATGCTTCACTGAGTCCCAAGATTCCAAGTGAAGCCCCTTGTTCCCAAAATTCCTTCCCAGAGAGGAGTTGTGATGGGGATGGATCCAGTCTCAGGCTGGGAAAGCTGGGAATGTCCAGCCTGGATCAGGGAAGGATCCAGGGAAAGCTTGGAGCTGCTTCCAGAGGCTCCAGGGGCTCCAGGAGCGCTGGAGAGGGCCNGGGGCTCCAGGAGAGCTGGAGAGGGACTTGGGCCAAGGGCTGGAGGGACAGGACACAGGGAATGGCTTCCCACTGGGAAAGGGGAGAGTGGGCTGGGAGCTTGGGAAGGAATTCCCGGCTGGGCTGGAATTCCCAGAGAAGCTGTGGCTGCTCCTGCATCCCTGGGAGTGTCCAAGGAAAACTTGGAGCCACCTGGGATGGCGGGAGGTGTCGGGGCTGGATCGGGATGAGGTTTGGATCCCACTCCTTCCCCCCATCCCACGGGATCCCACGTACGCGCCATTCCCGAGGGGGCTCTGGCAGCCGTGCTGGGCTGCAGGGGCGCCGCCAGCAGCTCCGGCTTCACAGACACTCCCGACACTCCGGACTCGCCCCTGTCCGGGCCGCACATTCCGGGCAGCGGAGCCGCCTTCTCCAGCGAGGGCAGGAGCTGATCCAGCTGCTCCAGCTCGGCAGCAAACTGCGGGAAAGAAGGAAAAATCCCAGCATCAGGAAAAGCCCCGGGGCAGCTCCACCATTCCCAGGATTCCCGAAACACTGAGGGTCTCATGGGGATAGGGAACCAGTCCTAAATCCCAGGTGTTCAGCAGGAGTTGTTGGATATTCGGGAGAAATCTTTCCCTGGGATGGGATGNCTCTGTCCCATCCCCAGCTCGAGGGGAGGAGCAGGGTGAGGGGATAATGTTGATTGGGATGCTGATCCCAAATCTGTTGGAGGCTCCAGCCCTTTTCTGCCCTGGTTTTTCTCCTCGTTGGACATAGAAGAGGGGTGGGATGGGATGGGATGGGATGGGATGGGATGGGATGGGATGGGATGGGATGGGATGGGGTAACCGGCCATGACTCCTCATCCAACGGAGCTTTTCCCATTTCCGTGCTGGAAGAGGTGGAATCTGCACTGGAAAAGGTGGAATCAGCAATGGAGAAGGTGGAACCAGTGCTGGAAAATGTGGAATTAGCACTGGAAAAGGTGGAATTAGAGCTGGAAAGTGTGGAACCAGCATTGGAAAAGGTGGAACCAGAACTAAAGGAAATTGAACGGGTGCTGGAAAAGGTGGAATCAGCACTGGAAAACATGGAATCCGTGCTGGAGAAGGTGGAATCTGCACCGAAGGAAATGGAACCAGCACTGGAAGAGATGGAATCAGCACTGGAGATGGTGGAACTGGATTGGAGAAGGTGGAATCTGCACTGGAGGAGATGGAACCAGCGCTGGAAGAGACGGAGCCAGGAGCGGAGAAGGTGGAACCAGAACTAAAGGAAATTGAACGGGTGCTGGAAAAGGTGGAATCTGCACTGGAGGAGATGGAACCAGCGCTGGAAGAGACGGAGCCAGGAGCGGAGAAGGTGGAACCAGCACTGGAATAAACAGAATCAGAACTGGAGGAGATGGAAGCAGTGCTGGAAAAGGTGGAATCAATGCTGGAAAAAGTGGAACCAGAACTGGAAGAGATGGAATCAACACTGAAGATGGTGGAACCAGTGCTGGAAAAGGTGGAACCAGCACTGGAGGAGGTGGAACCAGCAGGAGAAGGTGGAACCAGAACAAGAGGAGATGGAATCAATGCTGGAAAATGTGGAACCAGTGCTGGAAAAGGTGGAATCAGCACTGGAGGACATGGAACCACTGTTGGAAGAGATGGAATCAGCGCTGGAGAAGGCAGAACCGGCACTGGAGAAGGTGGAATCTGCACTGGAGGAGATGGAACCGCTGTTGGAAGAGATGGAATCAACACTGAAGATGGTGGAACCAGTGCTGGAAAAGGTGGAACCAGCACTGGAGGAGGTGGAACCAGCAGGAGAAGGTGGAACCAGAACAAGAGGAGATGGAATCAATGCTGGAAAATGTGGAACCAGTGCTGGAAAAGGTGGAATCAGCACTGGAGGACATGGAACCACTGTTGGAAGAGATGGAATCAGCGCTGGAGAAGGCAGAACCGGCACTGGAGAAGGTGGAATCTGCACTGGAGAAGATGGAACCAGCGCTGGATGAGATGGAACCAGCACTGGAAGAAATGGAATCAGCACTGGAGGAGATGGAACCGCTGTTGGAAGAGATGGGATCAGTGCTGGAGAAGGTGGAACCGGCATTGGAGAAGGTGGAATCAGAACTGGTGGAGATGGAACCAGTGCTGGAAAAGGTGGAATCAGCACTGGAGAGATGGAACCAGTGCTGGAAAAGGTGGAATCTGCACTGGAGAGATGGAACCAGGACTGGAGGTGATGGAATCTGCACTGGAGATGGTGGAACCAGGACTGGAGGAGATGGAATCTGCACTGGGGAGGTGGATCCAGTGCCGGAAAAGGGGGCACTGGCACTGGAGAAAGTGGAACCAGTCTTGGAAGAGGTGAAATCAGCGCTGGAGATGGTGGAATCAGAACTGGAGCAGATGGAACCAGTGCTGAAGGAAATGGAATCAGCAATGGAGATGGAACCACTGTTGGAAGAGATGGAATCAGCACTGGAGAAGGCGGAATCAGCACTGGAAGAGATGGAACCAGTGCTGGAAAAGGCGGAATCAGCAGGGGCAGGTGGAACCGGTGATGGAGCATTTGGAATCTGTGCTGGAAAAGGTGGAATCTGCACTGGAGGAAGTGGAATATGTGCTGGAGAAGGTGGAATTAGCACTGGAGAGATGGAACCAGTGCTGGAAGAGATGGGATCAGCAATGGAAAAGGTGGAACCAGAACTGGAAAAGGCAGAACCAGCATTGGAGAAGGTGGAATCAGCACTGGAGAGATGGAACGAGCACTGCAAGAGGTGGAACCAGCACTGGAGAAAGTGGAAACAGCGCTGGAAGAAGTGGAATCCATGCTGGAGAAGGCGGAATCTGCACTGTAGACATGGAGCCAGGAGTGAAGGAGATGGAACCAGTACTGGAGGAGATGGAACCGCTGTTGGAAGAGATGGGATCAGCAATGGAAAAGGTGGAACCAGAACTGGAAAAGGCAGAACCAGCATTGGAGAAGGTGGAATCAGCACTGGAGAGACGGAACCAGGACTGGAGGAGATGGAATCTGCACTGGAAATCTCCCCAGGACTGGGGAGGTGGAACCAGTGCTGGAAAAAGGGGCACTGGCACTGGAGAAAGTGGAACCAGTCTTGGAAGAGGTGAAATCAGCGCTGGAGAAGGTGGAATCAGAACTGGTGGAGATGGAACCAGTGCTGGAAAAGGTGGAATCAGCACTGGAGAGACGGAACCAGGACTGGAGGAGATGGAATCTGCACTGGAAATCTCCCCAGGACTGGGGAGGTGGAACCAGTGCTGGAAAAAGGGGCACTGGCACTGGAGAAAGTGGAACCAGTCTTGGAAGAGGTGAAATCAGCGCTGGAGAAGGTGGAATCAGAACTGGAGGAGATGGAACCAGTGCTGGAGGAAATGGAATCAGCAATGGAGATGGAACCAGGACTAAAGGAGATGGAACCACTGTTGGAAGAGATGGAATCAGCACTGGAGAAGGCGGAATGAGCACTGGAAGAGATGGAACCAGTGCTGGAAAAGGCGGAATCAGCAGGAGCAGGTGGAACTGGTGATGGAGCATACGGAATCCGTGCTGGAAAAGGTGGAATCTGCCCTGGAGAAGGTGACACCAGAGGACACCTCCCACCGTGTCCCACCCCTCACCTGTCCCTGCGCCTCCAGCTTGACCTCATCCCCAGCCGGAGGAGCCTTGGGAAGCGGCGCCGGGGCCGGACACGGCTCGGCCGGCTCCGTCTTCTCCACCTTGACCTTGACGTCGTCCAGGCTGAGCGCGGGCGCGGCCGCCAGCTCCTTCTCGTCCTTGTCCAGCAGGTACCGCAGCAGCTGGTGGTCCTTGGCCTCCTTCTTCTTCAGCGCCTCCGCCTCCGCCTTCATCCCATCGGGATGCGCCCCGGGAGCGGCGCCGGCGTTGGGAGCGCCCTCCTTCTTGTCGTGCTCCATGGCCAGCGCGGTGATGTCGGAGGGGCTGCCCTCCTGCAGCAGCCGGTGCAGGATCTTGTGCCGCTCCGTCAGCGAGCTGTGGGAGGCCGGGCAGGCGTTCCCCGCCGTGCTCCCGGTGCCGGCGCACGCCAGGGAATCCTTGGAGCTGGTGTCGGCGTCGGCGTGGCGCAGCTGCTGCTCGGCCGTGCTGGCCAGGAGCTGCACCAGCTTGTGGCTGGTGGCCTGGGGACATTTGGTGTCACCCTCGGTTCCGTGCGGCGTTCCCGGCTCCGGCGCTTTGCCGCCGTCGCCGTCCGCCTGGATCATCTCACTGAGGATGGAGGCGATCTCCTTGCTGTCCTTGGATTCGGCTTTCCCGGAGAGGCGGCCGGGAGAGCTCTGCGAGCTCAGCTGCCTCAGCGCCGGCGGTGGCGTGGAGTATCCCACCGGAGCGCCCGGAGCCTCCGGCAGCGCCGGCACCGCGTTCCCGGGAGCGCCGGGGAAGGGCCGGGAGCCACCGGCGCCGGCCATGCCCACCGGGGAGTGCATGGAGGGCATGGAAGGGGAGAAGGGGTTGCCGGGGTTGCCGGGATTGCCGGGATTGCGGGAGCGCGGCGCCAGGCCGGGGCTGCCGCGGTGCCGGGGGGACAGGAACTGCGGCGGGGCCACGCCGGGGCTGCCCATGGGGGAGCTGCCCAGGCCCAGCGCGTGGGAGCCGCCCTGGCCTTGGCCCTGGCTTAAGGCAACGTTGGCTCCCAGCGGATTCCCGGGAGAGCATCCAAAGGCGGGCGCGGCGCCGGTGGGATTGGCGCCGTGGGGCGCGGGCGTGGCCAGCATGGAGCCGTTGGAAGGAGGGATGGAGGGAGGCAGCGGCATTCCCTGGCCCGGGGAAACGCTGGGATTCAGCGAGGGGCTGACCCTGGGGAGGGCCAGGCCGGCCGTGGGGTTCTCTGGAGGGGACAGCATTCCGTGATCCCTGTGGGGGCCAAAAACAAGGAAAAGTCACGAGGGGCTTCGCCCCATCTGGAGCCGTGCCTGGAGCCATTCCAGCAGCGTGGATGGGGTGCAGCAGCCGGAGTATATCCCTAAAAACGTGTGCCCGCTCGGAATTCCGGCTGCTCAAACCCCTACTCCGGGTCTGACATTCCCAGCTGGAGGAAATCCGTGCTCCCGCGGCATTCCCGCCATCCCAGCGCCCCTTGGCCTCCCGCTGTGGGAGAGACTCTGCCTCCCCAGGAATTCCTCAGGTAATGGGAATGGGGATGGGAATGGGGATGGGGATGAGAATGGGGATGGGAATGGGGATGGGAATGGGGATGGGAATGGGAATGGGAATGGGAATGGGAATGGGGATGGGACTGGGAAAGGGAATGGGAAAGGGAATGGGAATGGGAAAGGGAATGGTAATGGGAAAGGGAATGGGAATGGGAAAGGGAATGGGGATGGGGATGGGAATGCAAATGGGGATGCGAATGGGAATGCGAATGGGAATGGGAAGCACATCCAGAAATCCCCACCCAACCTCTTGGCAAAGCAGGAATAACTGGGAGCAACGGAGCTGCTTTGAGCCCTGTGGGATCCAGATGGAATCCAGGTGGATCCAGGGGGATTCCAGCTCCAAAGCAGCACCACACACCTCCAGAGGATCCCTTTTTCCAGGGAATATGGCCAGAGGGAATGTGAGGGGAAGAGGAGGACCAGACTCTGCTGACCAAGGGGAGGACCCAGGGAACGCCGGGGGAGGTTGAGGATTTCAGGGAAAGATTCCTCATCCAGAGAGTGGCCGGGCACTGCAACGGCTTCCCTCGGGAATGACCACATTCCCAAGGCTTCCAGCACTCCAGGGTGGGAGAGGAGAAGCCCAGGGTGGGAAGAAGAGGAGAAGTTTGGGGTGGGAAAAGGAGGAGAAGCTCGGGGTGGCACCCCCGGGGCGGGACCCTCCCGGCGCTCAATCGTTGCCTCTCCCGCCCAGAATCCCATGATTCCCGGGCCCGCATTCCGTGAATTCCAGCCGGGAACGGGGCGCACCTGTCGATGACGTGGATGCCCATGATGAAGGGCTGCAGCTCGGGGCTGGCGGGGTAGCAGAGCTTGCACTTGGTGTGGGCGCTGAGCACGGAGCCGTCGCTCAGCGTGAAGCGGTACGAGGGGCTGAAGGCCGCGCCGCGCGTCATCACTGCCGGAAAGAACAGCAATCCCCAAAAATCCCACAAATAATCATCCCAGAAATCATCCCAGAAATCCTAAACATACCAAAAACCCCAAAAACCTTCCAAAATCCCAGAAATGCCCAAAATCCCAAACACCTCAAAAATCCCAACAAGCCCAGAAATCCCCAAACCCCCCCAAATGGCCAAAATCCTAAAAATACAAAAAATACCAAAAATCCCCAAAACCCCCACAACCTCAAAATCCTAAAAATACCTGAAATCCCAAAAATCCCCAAAATCATAAAAATGCCAAAAATCCCAAAAAACCTCAAAACCCCCAAATCCTAAAAATACCGGAAATCCCCAAAATCCCCCAAATCCTAAAAATACCAAAAATCCCAAAAACCTCAAAAATCCCCAAAATCCCAGAAATTCCAAAATCCCCCAAATCCCCAAAAACCTCAAAAATCCCAAAAAACCCCAAAATCTCCAAAATCATAAAAATCAAAAAAAAAAAAATCCCAGAACCCCCAGAAGTCCCAGAAATCCCAAAACCCCCACAAATCTCAAAACCCCCCAAAACCTCAAAAATCAAAAAATCCCCAAAAATCCCAAAAAACCTCAAAACCCCCAAATCCTAAAAATACCGGAAATCCCCAAAATCCCCCAAATCCTAAAAATACCAAAAATCCCAAAAACCTCAAAAATCCCCAAAATCCCAGAAATTCCAAAATCCCCCAAATCCCCAAAAACCTCAAAAATCCCAAAAAACCCCAAAATCTCCAAAATCATAAAAATCAAAAAAAAA
>VZRZ01006689.1:35438-51572 GCA_013398175.1 Climacteris rufus | reverse complement strand
AAAATAATAAAAATAATAAATAACAATAAAACCCTTCCCACCCCAACCAACCAACCCAACCCCTCCCGGCCTTTTCCAAGCCACCCCAACGGCATTCCCGAGGGCATTCCCGAGGGCATTCCCGATGGCGTTCCCGGTGTTTCTGCCTACCCAGGGACTTGGGGAGGAGGTTCTTGACGAACTCGGCGTGGTCGCCCACGTGCAGGACGCTGTAGACGCTGCTGTTCATCAGCTCCTCCTGCTGGTAGCCCAGGTAGCCCGTCACGTTCTCCGACACGAACACGATCCGCCCCTCCCGGTTCACCACGAAGAAGAAGCCGTCCAGCGCCTGCCGAGGGAACAGCAGCATTCCAGAGGGGCTCCCGGGAACGCCCGGGAAAGCGCGGAGCAATTCCGGCTCTGGGAATCGCGGTATTCCAGCTCTGGGAATCGCGGAATTCCCGCTCTGGGAATCGCGGAATTTCCGCTCTGGGAATTGCGGAATTCCCGCTCTGGGAAGCGCGGTATTCCAGCTCTGGGAATCGTGGTATTCCTGCTCTGGGAATTGCAGTATTCCAGCTCTGGGAATCGTGGTATTCCCGCTCTGGGAGTCTCAGTATTCCTGCTCTGGGAATCCCACTATTAAAGCTCTGGGAGCCACGCTATTCCAATTCTAGGAATCCCAGTATTCCTGCTCTGGGAAGCCCAGTATTCCTGCTCTGGGAATCTCAGCATTGCAGCTCTGGGAACCCCGGTACTCCACTGGAAATACCAGTATTCCAGATCTGGGAATCCTGGTATTCCAGTTCAGGGAATCCTCTTATCCCAGTTCTGGCAATCCTCTTATCCCAGTTCCGGGAATCGCAGTATTCCAGCTTGGGAATCGCAGTATTCCAGCTCTGGGAATCACGGTATTCCTGCTCTGGGAATCCCGGTATTCCTGCTCTGGGACTCCCACTATTTCAATTCTAGGAATCCCAGTATTTCAGCTTTGGGAAACCTGATATTCTATTTCTGGGAATCTCACTATTCCAGTTCTGGCAATCTTGTTATCCCAGTTCTGGGAGTCCCAGTATTCCTGCTCTGGGAATCTCAGCATTGCAGCTCTGGGAATCCCAATATTCCCTCTCTGGGAATCTCAGTATTCCAGTTCTGGGAATCCCAGTATTCCAGCTCTGGGAATCCCAGCATTCCAGCTCTGAGAATCCTGGTATTCACACTCTAGGAAGCCTGGTATTCCCACTCTGGAAATACCAATATTCCAGATCCAGGAATGCTGGTATTCCAGCTCTGGGAATCCTCTTATCCCAGTTCTGGGAATCCTGGTATTCCAGCTCTGGATCCCACCCACATCCCCTCTGCCGCCTCGAGCCGAGCCCGGGGGCTCCATTTGTGGACAAAAATCCAGGATTACGGCATTGAATCCACACCAAAATCCAGGGATGAGGTTGGATTTGGAGCATCCCAACCCCCCCATCCCTGTTTTCCTCCTCCACATTCCCTTCCCTGATTTCTTTGGGAATCTTCAGCACCCACCTCCAGCAGGAGCGGTCCCAGGGATTCCTTCTCGATCACCCCCTGGCTGCTGGAAGAGATGTCGGATTTCTGGACGTCGTCATCCGCGGCTTTCTCTGGAAAAACGGGAAAAAATGGGAATTTTCAGCCCCAAGGAACCACCCTTGATTGATTGATTGATTGCCAATAACGACTGGAATATTGATCCGTGGCGATAGGGGATGCAGGAATCTCTGGGATTATGTCAAGAGTCTCCAGGATTTTTGTTTCATCCCTCATTCCCACGAAAACGTGGAATTTCTTATGATTTATTAATTATAATTAAATAAAGGCATTCATTAGATCCACTAAAGGAGGGAAAAATCCATCCCGAGCAGAAACTTGGGAAAAAAGGGATCCCAAACCAACGTTTCCAAGAGGAAATGGAATTAGGAAATGGAATCCAGGAATCAATCCAGCCACGGGATTTGCTCCGGGATTTCCTGGAAAACACGTTAAGGAATAACAGCCAGGAAGAATTCCTGGAGAAGGGGATGGGGAAAATCAGGCATGGAAGTGGAGGGAGCATCCCGGGATCCAGCAGGGCCGGGAATGGGATAGAGGATCCCACAGGGAGCTGCAGGAGGAGCCCAATCCCAGCCCTGGCAGAACATTCCGGCTGAGTAATTCCCTTGGGAATAAACCGACCCAGAAATCCGGGAGGCCCCGTGGGAGGTGCTAGCCACAGCTTTTCCAAGGAATCCAGGGACGGATCCGGCAGCCAAGGGCAGGTGGGAAGTGGGATGTGACAACACCATGGAGCCGCTGGCTGCTCCATGGATTTCCACCCTGGATTTCCCCTGGAAAAGCTGGGAGAGCCCCTCAGCCTCTCAATCCGGGAAGGACAGAGGGAACAGTGCCCTCGTGTCCAGTTGGGAATAAACCCGGGTTGCCGGGAATGAGTCGGGAAGTTGGCACAGATTTAATCCCAACAATCAAGGAATTATGGTTTGATCCCGGATTTTGGGGGAAATAAGGACAGGAAGAGACCGGTGGGAGCTACACTTTGATGGAAAACATTCCTGCTTCCATAATCCGGCATCACTTCACCAGGGAAAAGCAGGAATGTCTCCACTTGGAAAGGTTTTTTGCCCTGGAATGTGACACCAAATTCCTGGGAACAGCCCAGGGTGATTCCCGCTGGCACTAGCAAAGGGAATTATCCCTGCAGGATACAGAAATCCAAGGAAACCCAGGAATCTCAGGAATCCTGAGGAAACCCAGGAATCCCGAGGCCTCCTTGGTCTGGGCTCCAATGGAAGCCTGGGATGAAGGTTGGGATAAAAAACTGGAAAAGTGGCTCCACAAAAAAAATGGCTCCGAACTTGGCCGGAATTTTCCACCATTTCCATGGAATTCCCAGGCAGCGCAGACACAAATCCGGCCTCCTGAAGGTCAGGGAATCATGGAATGGTTTGGGTGGGAAGGGACCTTTTCCTGACTCAGTTTCCCTTTTCCAAGGAGAAATGAGTCCATCCCTGCTCCAAGGTCCAGCCCCTTCCCAAGGAAAACACCCAAATCCTTGCCAGAGCTTCCCGGCACCCAAATCCAGTGGGAATGGCTCCATGAAAAACAGCTTTTTCTTCCCCTTATGGATAAATGGATGCACTTCCAGGCAATTCCCAGGTTTCCAGCTCTGATCCCTGAATGAGGCTGTGGGATTCTCCGTCTTTTTTGTGGGATCGTTTCCTCTGCCAGCTCCAAGCCCATTATCCAGGAGGATTATCCAGGAAAATGAGGCACTATTCCCATCTCCCTCTCCTTCTTCCCAACTCTGCAGCGCCGGGATCCGGGAGCAGACGGATCCCTGGAAGCTCCAACCTTCTCCAAGCTCAGGCAGATCCACATGGGAATAAGCCAACAGGAACACCAGGAGCATCAGGCATCCCAAATCCCCATCCCACCGGGAAAATCTGGCTGTTTTAAATGCATGGATCAACGAGCAAGGAAAATCCAACCTCAACTGGAATGAAGCCCATGTGGAAATCCCAAATCCCTATGGATTCCCAAATGGAGGAAGATCCAACCTCAACTGGGGGATGAATCCAGTTTGGAAATCCCGAATCCCCATCCCTATGGATCAAGAAATGGAGGAAAATCCAACCTCAAATAGGGGATGAAGCCTTTGGAAATCCAAAGTTCCCATCCATATGGATCAAAAAGGAAAGGAAGATCCAACCTCAACTGGGGAATGGAGCCCATTTGGAAATCCCAAATCCCCATCCCTCTGGATCAAAAAGGAAGGGAAGATCCAACCTCAACTGGAGTATGAATCCAATTTGGAAATCCCAAATCCCTATTCCTATGGATCCAAAAGGGGAGAAAGATCCAACCTCAAATATGGGATGACGCCCATTTGGAAATCCCATATCCCCATCCCTCTGGATCAAAAAGGAAAGGAAGATCCAACCTCAACTGGGGGATGAAGCCAGTTTGGAAATCCCAAATCCCCATCCCTTTGGATCAATAAATGGAGGAGGATCCAACATCCACTGGGGGATGAATCCAATTTGGAAATCCCGAATCCCAATTCTTATGAATAAAGAAATGGAGGAAAATCCAACCTCAAGCAGGGGATGAATCCAATTTGGAAATCCCGAATCCTCATCCCTATGGATCAACAAGCAATGGAAAATCCAACCTCAACTGGGGGATGAAGCCAGTTTGGAAATCCCAAATCCCCATCCCTATGGATCAGTGAGCAATGGAAGATCCAACCTCAACTGGGGGGTGAATCCAGTTTGGAAATCCCAAATCCCCATCCCTATGGATCAAGAAATGGAGGAAAATCCAACCTCAAATATGGGATGAAGCCCATTTGGAAATCCCATATCCCCATCCCTATGGATCAAAAAGGAAAGGAAGATCCAACCTCAACTGGAGGATGAATCCAGTTTGGAAATCCCAAATCCCAATCCTTACGGATCAATGAGCAATGGAAGATCCAACCTCACATAGGGGATGAATCCAATTTGGAAATCCCACAAGGCACACCCTCGGATCACATCCGAGTTTTCTCTGGAGGCAGAATCATGGAATATCCCGAGCTGGATGCACACGGATCACCGGGTCCAGCTCCCAGTATTCCAACCCCAAATCCAAGCTGCGCTCCGCCCGGTGCTCCCCCATTCCATGCCAGCAATTCCCACAATTCCAACATGGAAAACCCATCCCGGAGTCCTCCCTCCCCCCACTTCCACAAATTCCAGATCCCCCTCCAGCTCCATACAAGAATCCGCCGCTTTCCGCTCAGGCAACTCCTCCTTCCAATGGGAGGAAGGGAATTATCTGATCCGGGAATTGGAAAAAACTGTGGAAAAATTCCATCTGTGACATTCTGAGCCCGCAAATCCCAGGGCCTGGAATAGGAGAGCGGAGTTTGGCTCCTGGGAAGCAATGTGGCTCCTTCCTCCGATATTCCCAGGGATAAATCCCAGGTGTTCCCCATCCATGTGATCCATCTGGGATGGAGGCATTTCCACCTGAGCTTCTCCCGTTACAGCCACAGCAAAAAAAATGGGAATTTTTTCCACCTGATCCACTCAAAATCCTTATTCCGAGTCCCTTTTCGGGATTTTTTTTTGGGATGTTGTTACCCCCTGGCTTTCCTCCACATCCAGGTTTTGTCGTCTCTCTTTTCCAGTGAAAAAATTCCTGGTTTCATCACCCAATTCCAAACTTTTCCCAAAAAACCGAGGTGGTGACACAACACCTGCTCCAATCCCGAATATTTCCGTGCTGTCCCAGAGAACATTCCAGAGAACATCCCGAGAGAACCTCCCCACCAAGGGGCTCTTCAGGGACACCCTGATCCCTCTTTTTTCCATTAATTCCCAGGAATAGGCACATTTAGGGAAGGTGTAGATTGGATTTAGGAAAAATTCCCAAGGAAACCGGAGCCCATCCTTTCCAATCCCTGGTGGCACCGGGAATTCACTAAATCCCAGGACTGATCCCAGAAAACACCAATTCCTAAAATTCCCGGATGGATGTGCAGCTGGAGCTCTGGGTTTATATCCAGGTTAGGAATTCCAAGGAGGAGGAACAGATCCAAAGCCCAGCATTATGGAGCAGCTGGATTTCTCCTCCCCCTTCCCGGAAAAACCCTTTCCCAGGGATATTCTGGATCCATGGCATATCCACCTGGAGCGAGGGCAGATCCTGTCCCCACATCCACCAGAATCCCGGGATACGGAGGCTCCCAGGAGGTAACAACCCAGCTCCGGACCCAGCTCCAGCCTGGTGATGCCTCCACGATGCTCCTCCAGCTGGCAATTCCCAATTATCCCACGGAGATAAGGATTTTGAGGGCTGGAATTTAGGGGTTTCTTGGATTTTAGAAGCTTTCCGTGTTCCCAGAAAGGTGGGATGGATCCTTGTCCTCCTCACCCTGCATCCAAAGAGATGGATCGGCCTCATCCAAACCAACGGAGCTCTGGAGCGGAGGGAGAAGCTCAGAGTTGGAAAAATCCAGCTGGGATAGGAAAGATCTTAAAAAGGGCTTTAAAAACATGGTATTTTTTCTTTCCTTATCCTTCATTCCCTCTTAAAAATGAAACTGGATCAAGGAGGACAAAGAGGGAATAAAAAGTGGGAATAAAAAAAGCCAATCCAGCCCAGCAGGAAAAGGAGGCATGATTCCCACAGGGGATTCCCGACTCTCCACGTGATCCCTACAGATCCCTTCCCGAAGGATTCATTCATCCCTGAGGCTGGAAAAGCTCTGGGATGGAAATTCCCTTGTTGAAATCCAGACCCTCCGGGAGAGGTCCCTGTGATTTCCGCAGCCTCCTCTTCCTGGATTTTTAAGCCGCTGACGGAATTCCGACCGTCAGCGCCGGGATGAGAATTTTATTGGCATTTTCCGGGAGGCGGGAGCGGCTCCATGGAAATCAACATCCAGGGAGGATTTTTATAGCCCTGACCTGGGGGAATCGCATCCAAAATCAATCCCTGACATCCAACAGATCCCAGGGAAAACGGAGAGAGACCGTGCCAGCCGAGAGCAGGGGAGGGATGATCCCAATATTCCATGTGGAGAAGGAGAGGGGGCGAAATTCCCTGGATGGGCTCCCAAAAACTCTTCCCCTCTATGGCGTGAGGTGCCATTAATTCCACGAATAACGAGGAGGTTTTAATGAGATGGAGCTGGGGAAGGGGATCCCTGTGGATACTCGGGAAGCATTGCCAGGATTCCCACCCCGGCTTTGGAAGAGGACAGGGATCCGCCTCTCCAGGCATTGTTTAATTTCCAAATATTCCAATTTATGGAATGACGGCCGGGATAACCATGAACCCACCCAGTCCGACCTCTGGAACATCCCGAGCCACCAGAGCTCATCCCTTTCCAGCCCCACCATTCCAGAATTCCCAAACCTGGCTTTGCTTCCTGAAGCCGCAACTTCGGGCCTGAATCCCAACCGGAATTTGCCTGGATTCAGCTTGGACTCATCCTCTGTTGGGCTGGGATGAAAATCTTTCTCAGCAGCTGGAAATTCCTATTCCTTTTGGTGTTCCTGCTCCTTTTTTCCCCCTTTCCCAGATAATTTCTCTGGAGCTCTCCAGTCTTTCCAGCTCTGGGACAATCCCCTTATTTCCATGACTCCTCTCCAGATTTGGGAATCTCGTCCCAGCACAGATGGAGCCGGAGCTCCAGGGCTGTGCCATCAACTCCAGGCATGTGGAACACAATCCAAGGGAATCCCACTGTGCTTTCTGCCGCATCCCGAATTCCCAGTGACTTCCAGCGCTTCCAGAATCTCCAGACATTCCCGAAAAGCACCAATTCCTGGGATCCCAGTCCTCCATCATTCCTGGATGTCCATCCAGGAATGGTTTGGGTGCCCTCCCACACCAGGATGAGAAGGAACAGCCTCAAGTTGATCCAGGCTGGATATTGGGAATAATTCCTGTCTGGAAAAGGCTCTCCAGTCCTGGTGGAGTCCCCATTCCCAGAGGGATTTAAATCCCTGTGGATTTGGGGGGACATGGATCAGGGGTGGGATCGGCCGTGCTGGGAATGGTTGGACTCCATGGGCTCCAAGGGGTTTTCCAACCCAAATAATCTGGCAATTCCACGATTTTACAAGGAAAACGGGAATTCTGCTGGAAGAAGGGCAGGAAGGAGCTGCTGGGATGGTTTAAGGAAATGCCAAATGTCCGGCACCAAAATCCCGGGAAAGCTCAGTCGGCTGGAAAAGTCAAGTGAAGAACAAGGAGCAACAACTCCATAAAAATAAATCCGGGAAGGGCTGGAATTACCAAAGAGAAGGAAAAATGAATCCAAGGAAAGGGCACGGAAATGCTCAGGGACTCATTCCCAACAAAAACGAGCCAGGGGTTCCACCCTGCTCAGGATCCCGGGAGGATTCCTGGAAGGACGATGGGAAACGGTTAAAAGGGATCTGGATCTGTTTGTTTTCCTTGGATCAGCCTCCCCCTCCAGGGCTCTTGGATCTCCTTGGATTTCTGGGGGTTTGGCTGGATTTTGAAAACAGGGAAAGACCAGGATGCTCCAACAATTCCAGCTGGGACGATCCAACCCCCAGGACAAAGGAAATTTTCCACTCCGGCACCTCCAAACTCCCAGCAACAGCCAGAAAGGTCCTTCCCAACCTCTGGAATGAAGGAGGAGGCTCCCAGGGCCTGGAAAACTCCGGTGGGAGGAGAAGGCAACGGGAAGCGCAGAAAACCGGGATAACTCTGATAAAATCCATGCATTCCAAGGGGAGACTCCAGCCCCAGGCTGGTCGTTGTAGCCTGGAGAGCTTCCAAGCTAATTTGGGATTGGACACAAACCTCAGTGTGGCTTTCATTAATTAATTAGTTAATTTAAAAAAAAAAAAAACTGCAATTAAACCCTCTCCAAGAGGTTTTCCTTTATTCCCTTTCCAGGAGAATTCCGACTTCCGCCACTCCTCCGAGGCCGCTCCGGCTTTGTTCTTCACCCAAAACTCGGAGTTTAGGCCTAAACTCGGGTTTAGGCCGGGCTCATTCCCTGGGCTGTTCCTGGAGCCTCCGCTTTGAACAATTTTCCAAACATTTTCCATCTTTTCCGTGACGACGGAAAAACTTCCCAACTTCTTCTCCTCTTTTGAAGGAGAACCTCGGTGGCCATCAAAACTGGTTTGGTTCAGCCCATAAAAATTCCCAGAAATTATTCCTGAATTCCCAAAATTCCAGAGTTTAAGTTTCTCTCTGCGTCTCCTGGCGGGAATAAACCTCGGGAAGCTCTTCAGGATTCCATGGAAAGGGCTTGGATGTGGATCCCTGGAGCCCGGAATTCCTGGGATTTCTCTTCCTCCTCATCCTCTCCTGACTCCAACCTGCTCCAGGCCAGGCACCACTTCCAGGGGATCCCTCCAGTCTGGGAATTCCTGGAAAAACTGGAGGGAGATCAGCGGAGAATGGGAGGAGCAACAGGTCCAAGTAAAGTGAGAAACAGCAGGAAAACAGAATCATGGAATCACTGAGATTGGAAAAACTTTTGGACATCACAGAGTCCAACCATTCCCAGCACTGCCAAGGCCACCACTGATCCTTGTCCCCCTCAAATCCACAAGGATTTAAATCCTTCCAGGAATGGGGATTCCATCCCTGCCCTGGGCAGTTCCAATTCCTGACCATTCCAGGCAGGAATTATTCCCAAAATCCAACTAAACCTCCCCTGGCACAGCCTGAGGCCGTTCCTGCTCATCCCATCCCTTGTTCCCTGGGAGCAGATCCTGATCCCATCTGGCTGCTCCCTCTGGATTTCCAGTGAAGAAAAAGATCCCTCTGGATCCTCCCTTTCCTCCAGGCTGAGCCCCCTTTTCCAGCTCTCCCAGCCATTCCTCACTGGAATTCTGCTCCGGAAATCCCGCTCCCCACAATCCCCAAGGACTGAGGGCAACGTGGGATCCTGGATTTGGGAAAAGGAACCAGCCTGGAATTTCTCTTCCCTGGATTCCTCTGCTTTGGGTGCCCATGGACAAAGTTTCCTCCTTCCCTCTTCCCAAAAACTCTTCCTGCCCACCCCTCAACACAAATCCAGGGATTTTGAGTCACTTCCCAAGCCACCCCTCAACACAAATTCAGGGATTTTGGTTCCCTTCCCAAGCCACCCCTCAACACAAATCCAGGGATTTTGGGTCTTTTTTAGGGATCACTGGGCACCAGCATTCCCAAATCCAAGGAGAAACCCGAATTTATCTGGGAGCTGCTTCCCTCCATCCTACCGAGCTCCCAGGACCTCCCCATCCCAAAATAATTCCAAGCCTAAGCAGATGCCAGGACAGCAGGGAAACAGAATTAATGGAAAACCACGGACACGCCGCGGGTGGGATGAGCCAGAGCCGCCCGAATCAATAATTAGTGCAGCTAATTCCCTTAATTAACCCTCTGGAATTACCCACAAGGAAAATTGCTTCCCTGAGTGATTTATTTTCCAAACGGGAATAGGCTGGAATTAAGGGTCCTTTTTTTTTTTGGGATTGATGTGGCGAAGGAATGCGGATTGGCTGGAAATAGCTGGAATTTTTATGGAAAAAAACAAATAAAAGATGTCTGGAAAACACAGCCGCTCCAAGGATTTGCTGGACCAAAAAGAGGGAATGTCCATGGAATAAAAGGACATTTTTGGTGGAGACAGAAATTCCCTTATCCCTAAAAACCCTTGGAAATGACTCAAGATGAGGCTCAGGGAATATCCTTGTTCCTGTTCCCACTTCAAGGAATTCCGATTAAAAATTGATCTTTGCAGGTTAACCCAGGAATTCTGGGAAAAAAAGGGAAAATTTTGGCTTAGTGCCCTTTCAGGACATCCCAAATCCAGCTTTTATTCCTTAAATTAACATGGAATAAACCCGAATTCCTAAAACTGGGATTTTTTTTCCTTCATCCAAGGATAAAAACGGATAAAATCTGCGCGGTCACTCGAGGCCTTTTGGGACAAGTCCAAGCAAAACCGGGATGAATCCTGAATTTTGGCAGCCTGGGAGAGGCCCTGCCGTGGATCTTGGCCCTGGAAGAGCCACGCGCTCCGGAGAATCTCCCCATGGATGCTGCGGGATGAGGCTGGAGCCGGCGCTTCCCGGCCATTCCCGCGGAATCCGAGCATACGGCGGCTCAGCGGGCAGAGGTTGGATGAGCCAAGGCAGGAAGGAGGGAGGGAAGGAGCTCCCTCGGAGCCGCTCCGGAGGCGTTTCAAGGACGAGCCCGGAGCTTGTTGGAAGGAAAAGCTGGATTTTCCTTCCGTTGGTTGGATGGAACATTCCTGGATCTGGAGGGAGATCTGGGCTCTCGGTGGAGAGGGATTTGGGGAGAAGGGTGGGGGATGAGATGGCTCCGTGGGATCTCCCGGCCCATTCCCAAAGGAAAAGTCATCAGCTTCCCAAAATTGGGGTGTGGAACTCAACCAGCATCCAGGGAATGACAAGGAATGTCAGGATGCAAGGGTGACCCAACCTCCCCAGCATTCCAGGGAATCCAATCAACTCCAACATTTTTTTCCAGGAAAGGCACAATCCCAGTGGTGTCTCGAGGACCAGCAGAGCTTTTTCAGGATCTCCGCTCCTCCCTGTATCCCAAGATCCCAGTTTTCCTTGGATAACCTCGTTCAGTGCCACCCAAGGCTCCTCCTTGTCCTGGAGCTTCCCAAATCCATCAGAGCTCCGAAACCTTTCCCTCGCGGCTCCTTCCAAGGACCTTTCCACCCTCCTGATCCCAGGACATCCAGCCTGGCCCCATCCATCAGGATGCTCCGAGGGCTGGAGCTCCTCTGCTCTGGAGCCTGGCTGGGAGAGCTGGGAATGTCCAGCCTGGATCAGGGAAGGATCCAGGGAAAGCTCAGAGCCACTTCCAGAGGCTCCAGGGGCTCCGGGAGAGCTGGAGAGGGACTTGGGCCAAGGGCTGGAGGGACAGGACACAGGGAATGGCTTCCCACTGGGAAAGGGGAGAGGGGGCTGGGAGCTTGGGAAGGAATTCCCGGCTGGGATGGAATTCCCAGAGGAGCTGTGGCTGCCTCTGGATCCCTGGGAGTGTCCAAGGAAAGCTTAGAGCCACCTGCGATCTGGAAGGTACTGGGATTGGAATGGGATGGGACTGAAGGTCCCTTCCCACCCAAACCATTCCGGGATTCTGGAATGCTGCACTTGCCCACCCTGATCCCAACCCTGGGCTGGGGGAAGAAGGGAACAGCTGGGATATTTCCCATCCCTCGTCCAGGGAAGCCCTGGCCCAGCAGCCCTCAAGGGATCAACCTTGGGATCCACTCAGGATCCCATGGAAAACAAAGCATTCCCACAAAAGCACAAAGCCCTGGAGCGCCCAGACAACCCTGAGCAGGGATCATTCCAGAGCCGCTCCAGGTGGGAAGCTGGGACCACAAGGATCCTGACACTTCCCACCCCTCCTCACTCACCTCCTGTGCATCCCTGGAGCCCTCTGGAATTCCCATTTCCCTTGGAGTTTTATCCTTTTTTAGGGCTCCTCCGGAATCTCCCCAATTCCAGCGGCAGGACGTTGGAATAACGCCGCTTCCCAAGGGTTTGGAGGCAGGAAAATGGATTTTCCAGCACATTTTGGGGCCAGGATCTCCATCCTTCCCCTCCCTCAGCCACAAACCGGGGCTCAGAGCCGATAAACCCTCAAGGATCCCGATCCCGAGGGCTTGACGAGCATTCCCGGAGAATTCCCTGGATTTTATGGATGAGTTTAGGGAAGATCAGATTGCAGGAAGATCAGATTGTTTGGGGTGTAACCAATTCCTAACAATTTTTTGGGAGAGAAGGAAAAGCCTGCAGTGGCACAGGGTGGGGATTGTTGGGATCCAGCTCCCAAATCCCAACTCCAGGACGAGTCCAGAGGAGGCCACTGAGCTGCTCTGAGGGCTGGGAGAGCTGGGAATGTCCACCTGGATCAGGGAAAGATCCAGGGAAACCTTAGAGCCCATTCCAGAGCCTCCAGGGGCTCTGGCTCTGGATCCAAGGAATCACTCCAGGATGGATCACGGACACAAAGCCTGACCAGGATCCAAGGTGACACCTCAACCAAGCCATTCCATGAAAACGCTTTGCCGACAAATCCCCATTATTCCTGAGGGGATTCCCGGGAAAACGGCCGCTCCGGGGGTTTTCCCGGGCTCCTTACCTTGCTCCAGCCTCTTCATCTGCTGGATCTGATCCACAGTTTTCTTGAGGATCTTGCATTTATCGGGCTTGACGCTGAGGGTGTCGATGTCTCCGATGTTGGCCGAGAGCAGCTCCGCCAGCTCCTCCAGGTATTTGTTCTCCTGCTCCCGACGGCGCTTCTCCGTGCTGGGAAAAGGGAAAAATGGCAGGAAATAAAGGGTTTTTTCCTGATTTTTCGGATTTTTCCTGCTTTTTCCCCACTGCTCGGCCGCATGGGAACCAGCCACAGGGGGTGGGGGGAGCGGTGGGAGTGAATATCCCAAATATCCCGAAATATCCGGGAGGTCGGTCAGGTCTTTGGGGTGTTTGTGCAGGTAATCAAAATCAGGGAATCATGGAATGGTTTGGGATCATGGAATGGTTTGGGTGGGAAGAGACCTTAAATCCCATCCCATTCCAACCCCGACACCTCCCACGATCCCAGGCAGCTCCAACCTTTCCTTGGACACTCCCAGGGATGCAGGGGCAGCCACAGCTTCACTGGGAATTCCAGCTCAGCCAGGAATTCCTTCCTAAGATCCCAGACCAATCTCCCCTTTCCCAGTAGGAAGCCATTCCCTCTGTCTGGGCTGAAGAAGGGCAGGATCCAGGGAAAACTCAGAGCCACTTCCAGAGGCTCCAGGGGCTCCGGGAGAGCTGGAGAGGGACTTGGGCCAAGGGCTGGAGGGACAGGACACAGGGAATGGCTTCCCACTGGGAAAGGGGAGAGTGGGCTGGGAGCTTGGGAAGGAAATCTCGGCTGGGCTGGAATTCCCAGAGAAGCTGTGGCTGCCCCTGCATCCCTGGGAGTGTCCAAGGAAAGGTTGGAGCCACCTGGGATCAGGAAGGTACTGGGATTGGAATGGGATGGGATTGAAGATTCCTTCTCACCCAGACTTCCTTGAGAATCCATGATTCCTGAGAATCCAGGATTCCTTGAGACTCCATGACAATCTTCCCTGTGCTGCCCAAATTCCCAACTTCCCTCTCCACCACCTCCTTCCCCCACTTCCCGTTCTCTCCAGGTTTTGACAGGAATTCCTTTCCCTCCTCTGACTTATCTGAGTCGAAAAAGGAAGGGAAAAAAAAACAAACAATGGCAATGCCAGGCATGGAGAAACATGGAAAACTCCTTCCTGGGCCGCTGTGAAATCCATGGAATTCCAGAGGCAACTCTGGAATGGATTTAGGGGTGCAGGGACCTTCCGGGGCAGGAAATCCAGCCTCATGGAAGTGCCTTGGATCCCACCCCCGCTCCAGGAGGGCCGGATCCACCCATGGATCCGAGGGAAAATTGATTCCTCTCCCTGCCAACCCAAAGGAGCAGGAGAGGAGGGGGAGAAAGAGGGAAAAAAAATTCCCTGTGCCGTGGGTGAGATCATTCCATGAAAACCCTTCCAGGCCGCGGTTGCTGTGGCAACTTCCAAAGGGTGGGAGGGGGAATGGGCCGATGTTCCCGACGGAAAAGCACCGGGAGAATATTCCAGGAGTGGGCTGGGCTCTGTGCATCCCGAGGAGAATCCCAAAAAATGGGTGAACTTCCCAGGATATCCCAGATGAGGCTGAAAGTTGGCTTTGCTCCGGAGGAATTTATGGAGCACTCTGCCCAGCCCAGGAAGGGGATGAGGGTCCTGCTCGGAGCTGGGAGAGGGTTGGGAAGGAGGGAGGAGCAGCACTGGTGAGGAATTCCCGGCTGGAATGTGGGAATGTGCTTCAGCTCCAGGGTTTGGGGTTGGAGAGGTTTGAGTCACCCCTTGGAATGGGGCTTGGCGGGATCATGGAATGGTTTGGGTGGGAAGGGATCTTCAATCCCGTCCAGATCCAACCCCGGCACCTTCCCCGATCCCAGGCTGGTCCAAGCTTTCCTTGGACACTCCCAGGGATGCAGGGGCAGCCACAGCTTCTCTGGGAATTGCAGCCCAGCCGGGAATTCCTTCCCAAGCTCCCAGCCCACTCTCCCCTTTCCCAGTGGGAAGCCATTCCCTGTGTCCTGCCCCTCCAGCCCTCGTCCCAAGCCCCTCTCCAGGGATTTAAAAAAGTCCCTGTGCTCAGATGAGGAGGGAGAATCCTTCATCCAGAGGTTCCTGCTCCTCTGGGATCGCTTCATTCCCTATCCAAAAGATTTTGGAATGCTGCTGGTAGCAGGAAGATTCCTTGGGATGCTCAGGGGGATCAGGAAACAAATCCCAAAACTTGAGCAGAGCTGGGACTGAAGGCAAAAATCCATCCTTCCCAAGAAATTCTGGAAAAACACCCTCAGGGAGCCTGGAAAAGCCTCTGGAAGGAGACCTCTGCTGCCTCCATCTCCGAGTTTTTCCCTAAATCTGGCGGGAAAGCTCCCACATGGACATTGCTGATCCCACTTCCAGGGATCACCCTGGGAATTCAGGATCTTTCCTGCCTCCCAATTCCACTGTGGAGTCCCTATGGAGTTTCTGAGTGTAGAGAAGTGCGGATTTTTTGGGAATGTGGAGAGGAAGAAAGTCTGGAATGATGCACGGCCCTCCCTGAGGGATCCACCCTGGATTCATCCCGGGAAAGCTCGGAGCGGACCAAACCCATCTGTGGGTTGGGATAACGAGCCCAACGTGGATAACGGCGAGTGGAGCAGGTGGGATCCTGGGAGAAGTTGGAATCCATGTGCCCAGGAATGCTGGGAATGCCCGTGAATGCCGGGGAATGCCGCGGGAAGGGCGCTCCTACCTCTGGGCCGTGTCACAGGGGGAGCCTCTGCGCTTCCGGGAGTCGGGATTGGCCGGATCCGTGGAGCTGTCCCCGAGGCCGCTCATGGCTGCTGTGCACCTGCAAGGGAAGCAACATGGACAGGGATCAGCCTTTTCCAGAGGAAAACATGGATCAGGGGTCTCCAAGACCCGAGGCTGCTGTGCAGCTGCAAGGGAAGGAACATGGACAGGGATGAGCTTTTCCAGAAGAAAACATGGATCGGGGTCTCCAAGACCCAAGGCTGCTGTGCACCTGCAAGGAAAGGGAGACACACTGGGATGAGCCTTTTCCAGAGGAAAACATGGATCAGGGGTTTCCAAGGCGGGAATCTGCAGGGAAGGGGGCGCTGCCAAGGGGAGGTGGCCCCGGTGTCACCGCTGGGCCTCAGACCATGGGATGGGCTCTTCCCGGGATTCCCAGGGATTGGGGCTTCCCAGCCTCTGGCGTTTTATCTGTAGTGCCCTCAGTGCCTTGGTCATGTGGGTTTGGGGTCCTTCCCTCCTCCTCCTCCTTTTCCCTCTCCCTTCTCCTCCTTCTCCCCCTTCTTCTCCTTCTCCCTCGCCCTTCTCCTCCTTCCCCTTCTTCTTCTCCTCCTCCACCTCCTCCTCCTCCTCTTCCCTTTCCCTCTCTCTCTTCTCCTTCTCCTTCTCCCTCTCCTTCCCCTTCTCCTTCTCCATCTCCTTCTCCTCCTCCTCCATCTCCTTCTCCTCCTCGTCCTCCCCTTCCCCTT
>VZRZ01006689.1:12385-22681 GCA_013398175.1 Climacteris rufus | reverse complement strand
AAGGGAAGGGAAGGGAAGGGAAGGGAAGGGAAGGGAAGGATGCCGCTCTCCGAACTCCGCGGAGTTTTCCAGCCTCCAAATCCCAACCAAACCCCAGGGCTGGGGGCCAAGTCCTGCACAGGGATCCCCTCCTTCCCAGAGGAAGGATTTATCCCTCCTCACTCCTGCGACCGGAGCTTTCCGAAGTTCTACCACGGGAATAATTATACCCTGAATATGGGAATTGCTGCTCTCCCACGGAGCCGACAGCTCCCACAGGATCAATTACACGGGAAAACAATCCAGGGACACCCCGGGTCCAGCCTGGCTCTCAGAGCTGCTCTGCCTTCGTTATACTCTCCTAATTATCAGGCTTAGCTAACGACCTTAATTAGGCAGCATCATCAACAACACTAGGTCTGCTGGGGTGGGATCATCCCGAGCATCCCAGCGATTCCCAGCTGGAATGAGCATCCCAAGGGTTCGTTGTGGTTGTGAGTTGAAGCTCCAGGATGACAACATTGGTTTCATGCCAGGTCACTTTTTCCTCGCCAGGAAAACTTTGGGAAGAGGTGGAGTTTGGGGTTAAGATCCAGCAGCAGGAAACACCAGCCATGGGTTTGCAGAATCACGGGAATCATGGAATGGTTTGGTGGGAAGGAGGCTGAAATCCCATCCCATTCCATGGGCATGGACACCTCCCACCATCCCAGGGTGCTCCAAGCTTTCCTTGGACGCTCCCAGGGATGCAGGGGCAGCCACAGCTTCTCTGGGAATTTCAGCCCAGCCGGAAATTCCCCCCCAAAATCCCATCTAAATTCCTCCTCTCTGTTTTAAAGCCTCTAATCCTTCTCCCTCCCAAGCTGGAAAAGTGGGATAAATCCCTCTCCAAGGAGCCACAGAGGGGAGAGAAATCAGCTCAGCAATGCTGAGCTCAGTCTCCAGATCCTCAGCTCCAAAATCAAGGAATTTGGTGCCACGAGAAGCACGGGGCAGCACCATGGAAAGCATGGAAATTGGTCTCACTTCCAAAATAATCCCAGCCCGGGCACTGAAACGCTCAGGAGCTCCTTGCATGGACATGGCAGATCCCAGTCGGTCTCCATCCACAAATTCCATCTTTGGGGAGAGCTTGGAGCCGCTTCCAGAAGCTCCAGGGAATCCAGAAGAGCTGGAGAGGGACTTGGGCCAAGGGCTGGAGGGACAGGACCCAGATAATGGCTTCCCAGTGGGAAAGGGGAGAGTGGGCTGGGAGCTTGGGAAGGAATTCACAGCCAGGCTGGAATTCCCAGAGAAGCTGTGGCTGCCCCTGCATCCCTGGGAGAGTCCAAGGAAAGGCTGGAGCAACCTGGGATGGTGGGAGTTGTCAGGGTTGCATCGGGATGGGATTTAGGGTCCCTTCCCACCCAAACAATTCCGGGATTCTAAGGGGATGATCTCGGATCCCTCCGCACCTCACACTCCTGGAGCCAAGCATCCTGCGGGAAGCTCTTTTCCAGCACGGAAAAGCCCCCATCTCCGACGGGACCGGGAATTCCGGGCCAACCTCCACTCCTCCAGCGCTGCCAGGATGGGGAAAACACAGCCTGGTCCATCCTGGATTATTCCCAAAGGAAAATCTGTGCTCTGAGCGCCGTCTCCACATTGCCAACAGCCCCAGAATGATCCATTGGGAATGAAGCCATTGGATCAAAGTGCGGCACTCCAGAGAATTCAGGAAGGGACGGAATTCAGCAGGAATTCTGAAATCCTGAACCCTCAGGGATCCCAACCTCATTGTGTCCCAAAGATCCGAAGGCACAGGAGTGGAAGCTTTTGATCCGTGCTCGCACAAAAGGAGCCGTGACCGTTCCCGGCTCCCGGTTTTTGATTCCATGGAAAACGAGGACACCGGAAAGGCAGGAGCAGGGACGAGCGGAGCAATGGACACAGCAGGAACAGGGAACATCCCCTTTTTGGGCAGAATTCCTGATGATCTCCAAAGCTTTGGAAGAGGCTCCCCCCAGCTTCCAAACGGCTGCAGGATCCCGAGGCTCGGCATTCCGGAGAGGGCACTCCCAAATCCCAGCCCCCGGCACATTTTTCCTTTCCCAAACTTTTTTCCAAGCAAATTGACACAAAAAAAATTAATTCTGAAATTCCTATGGCTTCAAAAGCTGCACGCGGAATGGGAAAACTCCAGCCTGGCTCCTCTTCCCGGAATGCTGCAGAGAGATGGAAAATCCACTTGCTCCCTGTTTTCCGTAGCCTCCGCACCCAGGAAAAGTTCAGGGCTCGACAGAATCCCTCAGGATCAACTTTTCCTTCGTTTTCCTACAGGGATTCCCACTGAGCCCAGGGATGAGACCTCTTGGATCTTTGCCTTTGCGGAGCATCTGTGACTCCGCCGCTGGAAATCAGGAAAATGACTTTTCCAGGGCGGGATAAGCTGTGGCTGCCTGCTCCAGGGAATTATTCCCTGTTCCTCAGGCTGCCTCCATCCCAGCGGGAATACCAGGGCAGCCAGGCCTCTGCTCCCAATCCAGTGTCACAACAGCACCCGGAGGAGCCGGGAGTTGGAAAAAAAACCCCATGGAATTGGGTTGTCCCTGCCCCAGATGTCAAATTCTGAGGAAAAAGGGGAAAAAAAAAAAAAAAGGAGCATTTCCATTTTGGAAAAGCTCCGGACAGGAATTCCAGGGTCTTGCCAAAGGGGAGCGGGGCTGGCAAAGCTCAGCTTTGGGTGTTCCTCACCCGCTTTAGGCTGGGCCTAAAATCCCTGCTGGTGGCCCAGGGGAGGAGGAGAGGAAATCCACCCACGCCTGTTCTGGCTTCCCGTGGAATTCCCAGCCCAGTAGCCACGGCAACCTCCAGCCTTGGAGCAGGGAATGTTCCGGAAGAACCTCTGGGCATGGAGCAAAATTCCTGGGAAGCTGTGGCTGCCCCATCCCTGGAGGTGCCCAAGGAAAGGTTGGATGGGGCTTGGAGCAGCCTGGGATGGTGGGAGGTGTTGGGGTTGGAATGGGATGGGATTGAAGGTCCCTTCCCACCCAACTCATTCCGTGATCCTGCCATCCCAAAGCCCCATTCCAAGGGGTGACTCAAACCCACCCAAACCCCAAACCCTGGAGCTGAAACACATTCCCACATTCCAGCTGGGAATTCCTCAACCAGTGCTGCTCCTCCCTTCTTCCCAACCCTCTCCCAGCTCCGAGCAGGACCCTCATCCCCTTCCTGGGCTGGGCAGAGCGCTCCATAAATTCCTCTGGAGCAAAGCCAACTTCCAAGCTCGTTAAATCCTGGAAGGCTCAACTCTTGCTGTTCAAGGATGGAAATCCCTATGGAAGAGGCATCTCCCCCCAATTCCTGCATCCAGATCCGGGTCCAAAATTCCCATGGAAGAGGCATCTCCCCCAAATTCCTGCATCCAGATCCAGGTACAAAATCCCCATGGAAGAGGCATCTCCTTCCAGTTCCTGCATCCAGATCCAGAATCCCCTGGAGGAGGAGGATGAAAATTCATATGGAAGAGGTATCTCCCCCCAATTCCTGCATCCAGAACCGGCTCCTCCTGGAGTAGGAGGATGAAAATTCCTATGGGGCCCCAGTTCCTGCATCCAGATCTGCATACAAAATCCCCATGGAAGAGGCATCTCCTTCCAGTTCCTGCATCCAGATCCAGGATGGAAATCCCCATGGAAGAGGAATCTCCCTCCAGTTCCTGCATCCAGATCCAGGATGGAAATCCCCATGGAAGAGGAATCTTCCTCCAGTTCCTGCATCCAGATCCAGGATGGAAATCCCCATGGAAGAGGCATCTCCCTCCAGTTCCTGCCTTCATATCCGGGTCCTCCCACCCTCTGCTTGCCCCACACTTCCCAGGAATTATTTCCAAACCACCCTTTGGAACAACAGGACGAGGTGAAAAGTTGGGACGAAACCTTTGGCACGAAATTCCCCGCAGCACACGGAACCACAAAAGCCTTGGAGAGAGAAATCCTTGGAAAAACTCCTCTCCGGAGGGGCCCTGTGACGCTCTGGGCGCTCAACTTAATCCCTCTTAAAATTCCAGCTCTCCCGAACTTGATCTTCCCTGGTTTGCAGAGCAGGTCCTGCAACATTTTCCTGGGATTGAGCAAGATTCCCTCAGGGCCGGGGTTGCTGGAAAAGCCAGGGAATGAGGGGTGCGGGAAAGGGGTTCCGGCTCCAGGGAATCTCCAGAGCTTCAGGAAGAAAGGATCAGGCCAGAATTTCAGAGCCAGGGAGGGGGCAGAGGAGTTCCCAGCCCCACAGAATTCCAACACTTCTCAGATCGTCCAGAATTCCCCCTTGGAATGTCCTTTGCTGGGATGGGGCAGCCACAGCTCCTCTGGGAATTCCATCCCAGCACTGTCCCAGCCAGGAATTCCTTCCTGATATCCCACCTACCCCTGGCTTTGTCCACGAGTTCTAATGGGATCTGGGATGGAATTCCCAGGGAAGCTGTGGCTGCCCCTGGATCCCTGGGAGTGTCCGAGGCCAGGCTGGACGGAGCTTGGAGCACCCTGGGATCATGGAATATTCCCTGCTGGAATGGAATGAGCTTTGAGGCCCCTTCCAACCCAAACCACTCCAGAATTCCATGATCCAATGAAACCGTTGGCTTCAGGGACGGATCTGCTGCGAATTCCCAGGGGTTGGAAAGGTTTTTTCCGGAGAGAAGCTGCTCCAGCATTCCCACTGCCGGCTCCCGCCGCGTTCCTGGCAGCCAGGAGCAGGGATGAGCTCCATCTGCCATGGAAACAGAACAGGAGCTGGGAAGCAAAGCTCCCATTTAAAAGGGTTTTTTAGGAGCTTTTCTGTTCCCAAAGTGCTCCCTGTCCTATAAAAAAATGGGATGGAGTTTTTGTTTCTCGAGTATTTTTGATGGCTCCTGAGGAGCCGTCATAAAAATTCCACGTTTGAACCAAACCCTGGGAGATTTTATGGATTTCCATGGAAATTCATTTTCATGTTTAAAAATCCTGGAGCTTTGGCTCCCAGACTGACACCACCCCAGAATTCCAGAATCCCTCAGGTTGGAAAAGAGTTCATCGAGTCCCACCTTGTCCCCACACCAGGAATTCCTTGGATATCTCCAGGGATGGGGACCCCACTACCTCTTCCAGCCCTTTCCAATGCCTGACCACCTTTTCTATGGAGAAATTGCTCCCAATATCCAACCTGAGCCTCCCCTTGAGGCCGTTCCCCCTCATCCCGAATTTTCCCCGTGCCCAGGACAGGGAGAAATCCAACCAAAGGATTTAAAGTCAATTATCCTTAAAATTTTCCCAAGGGGATTTGCTTCCAGCCACACCTCAGGACTGTATCCACATGGACATTTTTATTCCCATTTCATGAGATTGGAATTGGTTTTCCATGAAGTTGGATCCCTCTCCAAGGGAGGTTTTCCTGGATCCTTCCCTGATCCGGGCTGGGCATTCCCAGCTCTCCCAGCCTGAGCTTGGATCCATCCCCAGCCCAGCTCCTCTCTGGGAAGGAATTCTTTGAACAAGGAGGTTCCCTCAGAATCTCAGGACTCCAACAAAGGGTCTCCCTTCCCTTTTCCATCCCCATTTTCCATAAAAACCCCTCTGAATGGATTCTGGGCGTCCTTTATCCCAGAATCCTGGAATGCTTTGGTTGGGAAGGGCCTTTAAATCCCATCCCATTCCATGGGCAGGGAACCTCCCCCTATCCCAGGCAGCCCCAAGCCCCATCCAACCTTTCCTTGGACACTCCCAGGGATCCAGGAGCCCGGACAGGGCCGGGTTTGTCCCGGTGCCATCCCGCACGGATCCAAGAAATTTTCCCTTCCCCAGTTAAAGGGGAAACAAATCCATGCAAAAGCACAGGAGGGAGGGCGGGAGGTGCCACCCTTGGGAGGTGGCAGCGATGGGATGTTACAGCTTGGATCCATAGGAAAAATGTGGATCCATGGATCGGATAAGGATTCCCTGGTTCCACAGGAAAAATCTCCGGGCTTGAGGGGGTCTTTTCCTAGGAAACAGAGGCTGTTCATCCCCTTGGATTCATCCAATCCTTATGTTTGGGAATTGTTTCGAAGACCACGGAGTCCAACTGTTCCCAGCACTGATCCTTGTCCCCCCAAATCCACAGGGATTTAAATCCCTCCAGGAATGGGGACTCCAACCCTGCCCTGGGTTGGAAAACCCTTTCCAGGTAGGAATTATTCCCAATATCCAACCAAACCTCCCCTGGCACAGCCTGAGGCTGTTCCCTCTCATCTCATCCCTTCTTCCCTGGGAGCAGAGCCCGATCCCCCCGGCTGCCCCTCCTGTCAGGGAATTACAGAGAGGGAGAAGATCCCTCTGGATCCTCCTTTTCTCCAGGCTGAGCCCCCTTCCCAAATCCCTTGGGAAAACCTCCAGGATCACCAAATCCATCCTGTGCCCATCCCAGAGCCCTGAGTGCCACATCCAGCAATTCCCTGGACAACTCCCACCCCCTTTTCCTTTCCCTCGTGAGGTAATTCTTGGAAACAACAAAGAATCCATCTGGGATTTATCTCCCCTGCCTTTTCCAGCCTGGAGTGGACACCTGGCCGGGCTGGAAAAGTTCCCTGGATCCACCTGAGCGGGACAAATGGCTCTTCCCAGATTTCCCAGCCGAGCAGGGGAGCTGCCATGGAATTATTTATGACCCTGCTGATGAGTTAATTAAAACCTCCCCCAGGATTCTGATCCTGGCAGGAATTCCGAGCTGTTGGCACTCCGTGGACTGGCGGGATCCGGAGCGGGAATATTCTCCTAACGATCCTCTCCTTGTCTGCAAACATTCCCAACAGCTGGAAAAGGGATCTGTCCTTTGGATTCTACATGGAAAACTGTCTCTGGATGGCTTCACCCAGCCCCTCATCCATGATTATCCCATCGTTTTCCAAGCCCAGACTGATTAAAGGCTTCGTTATCAGCATTCCCGTTAACGAGGGCAGGGTGGGAAAGGGAATTTAGGCACGGATCCTCTCAGGGAACAACAAGGAACCAGCATCCCGTTGCCAGGGAGCGTTTTCCACCCTCTGGAAAAACAGGGATGGGATGGGATTAGCTCTGTGTGGGGTGGCAGTGCCGTTCTTCACGGGATATTCCGGAATAACGGGATTACAACCGGGGGGAAGCTCCATCCCTGCTCTTCCAGAGGGCGGGAGCAGCTGGATTTTCCAGCTAAGGATGGAGGGAACAGCAAGGAAAGGGAGTTTGTTCGGGATAGTGCTGGATTTGGGAAAAAAACGTGGAGCTGATTCCTCATTCCAGTGTGTGCCAGGGTCACTAATTCCCCAATTCCACGGATTACAGGCATGGGAGACAGGGAATAAAGGCTGTGGAATGGGAAGAGGCAAAAAACGCAAGGAATTTGGAGGAGTCTCCCAAGAAAAGGAGCTGAGTCAGCAGCATTCCTGCTCTTCCATGGGGATCCAAGCCAGGAGGAACGCTCAGGCTGGGAAGTTGGGAATGGATGGGAGCACCCGGCTCTGTGGATGCGTGGGAAGAGCTTCCCGAGGCACCAGGAGAGGACAAATCTGGCTGGAAATGGCCTCAGGTGGATGAGGAGCCGGAAAACTGGGAAGAGCCGCGGGCGGGGCAGGGAAGAGGAAGGGAATTCTGCTCCAATCATGGAATGGTTTCCAATCTGGAATCCCATCCCATTCCAACCCCGACACCTCCCACCATCCCAGGGTGCTCCAAGCTTTCCCTGGACACTCCCAGGGATCCAGGGGCAGCCACAGCTTCCCTGGGAATTCTATCCTGTGCTTGTAGGATTATCATGGAATCATGGAATGGTTTGGGTTGGAAGGGACCTTAAGGATCATCCCTTTCCAAACGCCCTGCTCGGACAGGGATGATCCACAGGGATCCGAACCCTTCCTGCTGCTGTGGCTGCAGGAGGCTCCAAGAATCCTGGAATCCCATTCCTGAAGTTTAGCAAGCCTTGAAAATGCTGGGAAGGGCAGGGAATCCATGGGGAGAGGAAGGGATATGGGATTAAGGAATAAAGAGGGAGTTCTGGGGAGGGGAAAAGGGAAAAGGGAAAGAAAGGGAAAAGGGAAAAGGGAAAAAAGGGGAAAAAAGGGAAAAAAGGGAAAAAAAGGGGGAAAAGGAAGAAAAAGGGAGAAAAAGGGAGAAAAAGGGAAAAAGGGAAAAAAGGGAAAAGGGGAAAAGGGGATAAAGGGAAAAAAAGAGAAAAAAAGGAAAAAAGGGAGAAAAGCGGAAAAAGGGAAAAGGGAGAAAAAGGGGGAAAAGGGGGAAAAAGAGGAAAAAGGGGGAAAAAAGGGGAAGGGAAGAAGGGAAAAAAAGAGGAAAAAAAAGGGAAAAAAGGGAAAGGAAGGGAAGAATCTGCTCCGATTCCAGAAGGAAAAATAAAATGACACCAAAACTCCCAGGATTTCTGGCTGTGTGGGACATGGATCCCCCGCTCCCCATCCGCAGGGAGCCCAGGGAAAGGTGGAAAATCCCAAGTCCAACTGGGAATTTATCAGGCAGGGAGTGGCTTAATGATTAACTCCGGGAAGCAATTCCAGCACTGGATTGGGGCTGTCCTGGATTCCTACAGCTCCCGGCCACATTCCCAGTTCCTCCACACCCAGGAGATTCCCGGGAATCACTGGGTGAGACAGGGATTCGACATTCCCAGATTTTACAGCCAATCCCTGATTGTGGCACACACGGAGGGCGCCAAGGCGGAGATCCAGGGATTTTACCCCAAAACACCGGGAAGCAGGAGGTATCCAAAGGGGAGGGATCAGTGAATATCCTGGACACGCCGCGATCCCACAAACCCACCAGGAACGGCGGCTCCGACATTCCAAGCCCGTGCTGGGATCATTCCCAACTCCAGGATCCACCACCCAGGGCCTGACTGGGAGGCACTGGAGGAGCCACACTCAATCCAGAAGGAAATATCCCAGTTTTCCACAGCATTCCAAGCAAAAGCAGAAGTTTCCTGCCCCATCCCGGGCAGGGAATTCTGGTGCAAAAAACATCAGATTCCATCACACCCAGCCAGCTGTAAATCCCTTATTTTTTTCCGCAGCACGTCAGCCAGGAGCTGCTTTTCCAGGGAAATTACCAGGGATCCAGGATCCCTGATCCTGGCATGGAGAGAGCAAATCCCACAGGATTTGCAGCATCCAGCTGCCACTTTTTTCCCGATTTTATCCATTTCCAAACACATCCCACTGTCTTCCCGAGTTCCCATTCCACAACGCTGATTTTTCCTTCCAAACCCCCAGGGCATTCCAGCTTTTCCAGCTCCAAGGATACTGAGGACACCCTCCCCACTCCCCAAGGTCCCAAACCATTCCCATTTCTCCACTTTGTGACCCAAAATTCCCCAGATCCAGCTGCAATTCCCCTGAGGAACACCGGGATCCTCCCACACCGCATCCCTCAGCAAAAATCCTTGGAATTCCATCCCACCATTTTGGGGTAAAAAGGCAGTAATTTCATTTTTCTGAGCTTTTCCAACAATTCCCGTAAGGAAAGCAACCCAATGATGGGGAAATCCAAGGATTTTTGCTCCCGGCGGTCTCTGGGATTAATTCCAGGTGAAGAGCTTCTCCCACAAAAAACCAAATCTGTGGATTGGGAGCAAGGAAAGGAGAAAGGAGGAGCTGCGACCTTACCTCTGCTCCCCTGAGGTGAGGGATGGATCATGGGAAAAAAACCGGATCCTTCCGGGAATTTCACAGCAAAGCAGGAGAATCCTAAAGCCTCGGGAAGCGCCGGCCTCCCATGGGAATCTTCACCTGGACTCCGCGGAGCGGGGGCGGCATCAATTCCCAGATCCTGCAGAAGGAAAGAGGTTCCTTGGATTATTTATCTCCTTGGATTATAATTCGTGGGATCAGGGAATGGTTTGGGTGGGAAGGGGCCTTAAGGATCATCCCATTCCAAGTCTGACGCTTCCCACTATCCCAGGTTCCTCCAAGCCCCATCCGACATTTCCTTGGATGCTCCCAGGGATGGGGCAGCCACAGCCTGGTGCAATTTTCAGTGTTTTAAGGGAAAAAAAACGACCAAGCCGAGCTGAAATTCCAGGAAAGACAAGGGAAAAGGGAAAAGGGAAAAGGAAAGGTTTGGAAAGGTTTGGAAAGGTTTGGAAAGGAAAGGTTTGGAAAGGAAAGGTTTGGAAAGGTTAGGAAAGGAAAGGTAAGGAAAGGAAAGGAAAGGAAAGGAAAGGAAAGGTTTGGAAAGGAAAGGTTTGGAAAGGTTTGGAAAGGTTTGGAAAGGAAAGGTTTGGAAAGGAAAGGTAAGGAAAGGTTAGGAAAGGAAAGGTAAGGAAAGGAAAGGAAAGGAAAGG